>PVJC01003169.1:0-72635 GCA_004026665.1 Murina feae
AATAAAAAATTTTTAAAAAGAAAAAAAACTTCTACAACTTAACAACAACCAAAAAGCCCTATTAAAAACTGAGCAAAGAACATGAATAGACTTTAGCTAGACTAAAAACATAAATAAATGAATAAATAAAGCAGCAAATGAGTAAATAAAATTTGAAATGAAAAAGGAGACATCACAACTGATACCACAGAAATACAAAGGATGATAAGAGAATACTATGAATAATTATATACCAACAAAGTCGATGACCTAGAAGAAATGAATAAATTCCTATATACATATATCCTACAAACACTAAATCATGAAGGAAAAGAAAATTTGAACAGACCAATAAATAAGGAGACTAATCAGTAACCAAAAAGGTCCCATCACAGGAAATCCTAGGACCAAATGGTTTCAGTGGTGAATTCTGCCAAACATTTAAAGAAGGATTATGTCCATCCTTCTCAAATTCTTCCCCCAAAAAAACTGAAGAGAAGACTCCCAAACTCATTTCATGAGGCCAGCATTACCCCTGATACCAAAGCCAGATAAGGACACTATAAGAAAACCATAATGGGATATCACCTCATATATGTTAGAATGGCTATATCAAAAGGACTAGAGAAAATAAGTACTGGTGAAGATGTGGGGAAAAAGGGAACCCGTGCCCTGGCCCAGTAGCTCAACTGGTTGTAACATTGTCCCATACACCAAAAAGTTGGGGGTTCAATTCCCAGTCATGGCACATACCTAGGTTTCAGGTTCAATTCCCAGTCGGGGTGCATATGGGAGGAAACCTCTGGCTGTTTCTCTCTCACACCAATATTTCTTTCTCTCTTTCTCTCTCTCTCTAAAAAAAAAAAATCAATTAAAAAACATATCCTCGGGATTAAAAAATAATTTTTAAAAATTTTAAGAAACTCTCGTGCACTATTGGTGGGAAATGTAAATTTGGTCCAACTGCCATGGAAAACAGTATGGCAGTTCCTCAAAAATCAAAAATAGTACGTTGATATGATCCAGCATTCCTATTTCTGGGTATATATCCAAAGGAAATGAAACAGACCATGAAGAGATATCTGTACCACTATGTTCATTGCAGCATTCTTCACAATAGTCACGATATGGAAACAACCTAACTATCTGTCAATGGATGAATGAATAAAGAATTTGTGATACACACTTACACACACACACACACACACACACACTTGAATATTATTCAGCTATTATAAAAAAGGAAATCCTGCCACTTGCAACATGGATGAACCTTAACATTATGCTAGGTAAAATAAGTCAGAGAAAGACAAATACTGGATAATATCACTTATAGGTGGAACCTAAAAAAGCAAACTCGTAACATAAACCAGAATGGCAGTTACCATGGACTAGAGGTTGGAAGAAATGGGGAAATGTGTGTCAAAGGGAAAAAACTTCCAGGTAAAAGATGAATAAGTTCTGGTGATCTAATGTGCAGTATGGTTAATGATACTGTATTACATACCTGAAAGTTGCTAAGAAAGATCTTAAATGTTCTCATTACAAAAAAGAAATGGTAATTATGAAATATGATGGAGGTGTGATCTATGGTAGTAATCATTTTGTAATATGTAAGTATATCAAATCAACGCATATATGCTAAGCTTATAAACTAGCAATATTATATATCAACTGGAGGCCCAGTGCACAAAATTTGTGTGCAGGTACAGTCCCTAGGCCTGGCCTGTGATCAGGGCCATCTTCCCCAGCTGCCTGCAGCTGGCCCTGCCCCCACCGCAACCCACCCCCAGTTCCCCATTTGCCATCAGGTGATCGAGCCTGACGGCTGGGGGAAGGGACCAAGAGGGGGTCAGTGCACCTCATAGTGACTGGTCCAGTGGTCATTCTGGTTGTTCTGCCATTAGGCTCAATTTGCATATTACCCTTTTATTATATAGGACTAGAGGCCTGGTGCACAGGATTTGAGCACTGGTGGGGGGCATGGCCTGTGGGGATCAGCCCACTGTGGGAGCACTGCTCATCCCAGTCAGCCGAGTGGCTGTGGACCCGCCCTCTGAGCAGCTGCTTCCTGGTCCATTATCTTCCATGGAGCCAGAGCACTCGCCTCTCTGGGGGCCCCAGTCAGGACTAGGCCCAGGGACAATAGCACTGAGAGGCAGTGGAGTAGGCTTCAGTCCCGCAACAGCCACAAACCCGCCTCCCAGACTCCGGGGTCAGTTCTGCAAGCCCCTTGGTGGCAGTGGCAGTGCTGCATGGCCTGCAGGCATCAGGAGGAGGTGGTAGGGAGCGAGGAGGAGGAGCCTGGGGCAAGGAGGCAATAATCACAGCCCAGGGTTTACAGAGGGAGCAGCCGCTCATCCTGGTCAGCCTAGCAGCGCTCCCACTGTGGAAGCGCACTGACCACCATGGGGCATCTCCTGCATTGAGTGACCAGTCGTTCTGACTGCTCCGCCATTCAGTTGCTAGGCTTTTATTATATAGGATTATCTCAAAATTTGAAAAAAATAAAAAAGAACATTCTCAAATATTTGCACACCCATGCTCATAGCAGTATTATTCTCAAGAGTCAAAAGGTAGAAGCATCCCAAGTGTCAATCAACAGATGAATGGATAAATAAAACATGGTAAAAAAAAAAAAAAAATATATATATATATATATATATATATATATATATATATATATATATATATATGAATGTTTTTAGCCTTAGGAAAAAAAAGAAATTCTGACACATAATATAACATGAATGAAGCTTGAAGGCATTATGCTAAGTGAAGTAGGCCAGTCACAAAAGACAAATGGAGTAGAATGGGGGTTGCCAAGGGCTAGGGAGAGGGGGAGTTATTGTTTAGTGAGCACAGAGTTTCAGGGACAAGAGTTCTGCAGATGGATGGTGGTGATGATTGCAAAACAATGTGGATGCCACTGAACTATACACTTAAAAATGGTTAAGATAGTAAATTTTATGTTGTGTGTGTACATGTATGTGTATATATGTATGTATGAATTTATATATGTATAAGTCATATATACATATGTCTAAATATATGAATTCTTAGTTCAGAAGCCAAGTAAAAACAGACCTCAGACCTGATTTAGACTTGGGCTACAATTAGCTGACCCCTGACGTAGTCCAGTGATCTCCAAACAGGGTTCCAAGGAGCCCTAAAAAGAGCTGCATCTTAGGGTGCTGCCAGGCAGCTCGAGTAAGAGGCCTGCAGGAGGGCTCTAGGCTCCCACCCTTGCTTCAAACAGAGCAGCCTTTATCTTACCTTCAGTTCCATAGGCTTGACTTGAGGAAAGGTCTCCAATGCCTGAACAGATTTGGAAATGTAGGAAGAGGGCCTCTGTGATCCATCTCCAGAATAGTTAACTTTAAAATGGAAATTTTACTGAATTTCCCCAGGGCAAACAGAATGTGGGGAGGAGGAAAGAGGATGTAGGAACAAAGAACTGTACCCGAGGCAACATCATGGTGGAAACTTCCGAGGTGCACAGGACAAAACACCTCCCACCTGCCTCAACTAGGCAGGGAGAGGTGGAGACAACTAAAAAGGCTCAGCCCATATCTTTAACTGGCCCAGTGGGAGACAATGAGACCTAGCATGGAAAACTATTAGCCCCACAGTACTCAGCCAATGAGAGACGGGAGGAGGGAGTCTCGCACCCTAAGGGTTAATAGCCTGTGATGGCTACTTCATGCGTGCCGGTTCAACCAGACAGATACCAGCTCTTGCGAGAACATATTAAAAGTCACATTTGCACCATACTTCTGTCTCTGAGTCTGTTATTATAATTCAAACAGGTGAGCATTTCTCACAGGAAACAACTGCCTAATCCACCTTCATCATCTGTTATAAGAGATAAACCAGAGATGGCAAGTGAGATGCTCAGCAGAGTTGGGAACAGAGACTCCTTGGACTCTGAGCTCAGTACTCGCCCATCACACCATCCCCACTAACAGAGCAGACTCTGCTTTCCCCTCAACAGATCCGCTTAGTCTAACAGCATCGTTCCCAATAAATTTAAATGATTTACTCAACACTTTTTTTGTGTGCCCAGAAAGGTTCTGTGAGAAAAGTACAAGGCAGGATTCTGCTCTGCGGAGGGTAAAATAATAACCACCACAAAGCCTCCTAGTTCTAGTCCTGGAAACCTGTGAGTATGTTACATTACATGACAAAATAGACCTTCCAGATAATATTGTGTTTAAAAACCTTAACACAGGGTGTTAACCTGGGTTATATGGGAGGGCCCAATCTAATCCTGTAAATTATTAAAAACAAAGAGATTTTCCCAGCTGTAGTCGGAAGGAAATGTGAAGAATAAAGAACAGTCAGGAAGATGGAACATTGCTAGCTTGGAAGATGGAGGAAGGGAGCTGTGCACCAAGAAATGTGGACAGCCTCTAGAATTCAAAAAGAAAGGCAAGAAACGGGTTTTTCCTAGAGCCTACGGAGAGAATCACAGCCATGCCAACACCTTAATTTAGTGCAGTGAGACCTACGTCAGACTTGTAACTTAAAGCACTAAAAGGTAACAAAGTTTAGTTGTTTTAAGCCATGAAATGTGTGGTAATGTATTAGGGCAGCCATAGGAAATTAATACATGTTCTTAAATACACTCAGAACAGTTTCCTTATCCTGCAGCAGCTGACTTATCCTGTGGTCAGCTAGGAGCATCTGCTCATCTTCTCCATTAATAAGCATATTGGCCCCTTGCACACTCAGGGCTGCCCCGACAGCCTGGAAATCAAAACATGAGCTAATCTGGAGATTTCCCAGGGAAAAAAGTAGTAACAGAATTAAAAGTTAAAACTTCCTCTGTAAGTAACATTGACAAGTACTTCAAAAGGTGAGAGAAAAAATATCAATTCAGGATCTCTGATCCGACACTTGGAGACCTGATGGGCAAAGCCCCAGTCTGCATCATAATAATGCTAAAAGCACGGGCTAGTCTGTATACCCAAAGTGTGTGTGTGTGTGTCAGATACAGGACTGAGGGATCATTTCAGCCAATTCTTTCACTCCACGGATAGGGCACTTCATTGTAGATCAGAGATCAGCAAACAACCTCCCTCAGGCCAAATCTGACTGCTGCCTGATTTTGTAAATAAAGTTTTATTGGAACATGGGCCCATTCATTCATTGATGTATTGTCTATAGTGGCTGTTTTTCCACTATAATGACAGAGTTCAGTAGTGTAACAGGTACTGTTAAGACCTAAAATGCTGAAAATATGTATTATGCTGACACTATAGATTGGCTGGGGCAGCTACACGAAAGATTCTCTGAGTAAGAAGAGTTCACAAGCTCATAAAAGCCTCCACTTCCTCCATCCCCACCCCATGCAGACATGACATGAGGGGCCCTGTTTGTCTTTCCTCCTGCAGTTGGTTTTGTGACTCATGTCTGCTGACCTTGTTCAGTGAGGCTGAGAAAGGCAACCACATAACCCAAGGAAATCCAGCTGTGCAATCCAGCTACATTTTCCTTTGAGTCAACCACCCCAGCATGTAAGCAGCCTCATTTGATCCATTTCTTCTAATCCAGAAGTCCCCAACCCTCTCTACCAAATTTTTTAAAATATTACACTAATGTATTTTTCATTACCCATAAATCACGTTGCCCTGCAGCTCTCCACCCACGGAATCAATGGCCTTTGTTGTTTCAGGGAAAGAAGAGGCACAACCTTGAACCAAGAAATCCTTTTTTTTTTTTTTGGCTTGTGTTTTATATTAGATTTCTCAAGTCAGAGAGACACTATTGTCTTAGAAGTCAGTTTTGTTGAAAGAGAAAAACATTATTTCTATTCAAAAATCATCTTTGTACATATTGAGAACAAAGCTCATGGAACTAAAGCACAGTTTTAGCATAAGCCACAGTGCAGAGAGTAGAAAGGGGATGGTGTAAGGGCAACTGCTATCATACAGAAGGGTAAGGAGGTATACTTCCCACCCATCACCTCACCTACCGGGGAGCCTCGCCCAGAAGAGCAGAGAGAGTGAGGTGGCAAAAATTCTAGACAGAGGGAGAATCCAAAGATATTTAGGCCAGTGATTTAGTCAATCATACCTATGTAATAAATCTTCCATCAAAATCCAAATGATGGGATTCAGAGTTTCTGTATTGGTGAACACGGGGAGGTGCTGGGAAGTGGTGAGGTCTGAAGAGGGCATGGAAGCTCTGCACCCCTTCCCACATACCTTGTATCTCATCCATCTGGCTGCTCATCTGTATCCTTTATAATAAACTGGTAAATGTGAAATATATATATTTGGGCTGGTGCTTTAACTTCTCCCTTCCTTCACTGCTCCCAAACATGCATGCATTTATAACTAACACACACACACACACACACACACACACACACACACCGTCCATCTAGTTCAGAAATAGAACATCTTTGGCTAAGGGAAATGCCTACATTGATGGGTCAGAGCTAACATGTCCTTGTTTCCCCACAGGTGACATCTGATAAGGGGAAGGTCAAAAGTTTCCTAGCAGCCCTGTGGTGGACATGGGAGAAGGTAGGCGAGAAGTAAGAAAGGGTTTGCTAAAGGTTTGCCTGGCATCTGGAAAGAAAATCCTATAGCAGAGGCTGAAAGGTAGACCACCTTCAACAAAGTTCTGCTGGGAGTTTCTGGCTAAGCCTCAGAAGCAAGAGGCAAAATGGAGAATGCTAAACCTAGCAGCAACCACCATGCACTGCTTGTACTCTGCCACCTTCCTGAGGCTCACCAACCAAGGACACCTACTGCGAACTATCTGCTACTACGCAGAAGCTAACTCCCAATGAGCAGATATGAGAAGCTGCACCTCAAAGAGAGGTCAACAGAAGCCAGCAGAGAGACAATACATGTATAAAACATCCTGCCCCCAGCAAGACAGTGTTATGGAAGCCTTTCCCTGTGCCCAGTTGTCACCCAGGGAGAAGGAGAAGAAGGGCTGAGAGAAGGCATCTAAAGAAAAAGATTAAGCCCACAGAATCTGAGCTTATATAAAAAATATTGCTTCAAATCAGAAAAAAAAACAATTTTACTTAGTGGGCAAATTGAATATCTTTGGGTTACGCTGTATAAATAGGGGCTTTAGAACGAGGTAAGAACAAAAATAGTCTCCATGGTGATGGACGTTAACTAGTTATTGAGATGGCCACTTTGTAATACAAGCATATCAAATCATTGTGCTGTACACTCGAAACTAATATGTTATATGTCAATTATATCTCGAAGATTAAAAAGCTCCATACCTTCTGTACTATTTAAGTATGGTTAGTAGATTTCCAGATACCCTACCCTCACATCTTACTCCCTCCCCTGCCCCACATACATGTTTCTATTGCCTTTAACACCAGGAAGGAAAGATTCCTCCTCCCAGACAAAGAGGAGGAAAGGAACACTGATCAATTAACACAGGATGAAGAGCATGCCTCCTCACCCCAATCCTTGGCTCTGACTGTCCTACAAGCAGGGAAGTGGGTCAAAGGCTCTGGCCAACATTGCTGCCTGTATAGCCATCAGCAAAGCAACAGAGGTTGGGGAATCTACTTTCTCTCACTGAGGCTCACTGCTAACATGAGTTTTCCAAGACCAGTGTCCAATTCCATGGGTCCCATGATTCCAGATGAAACCAGTAACTCCCTATTTCCACAGGATCTACTTTCTTGCTTCACCATATAATCACATCAAGTCAGTGCCCCCTTAAGAAGCCACTGATTGCAGCACTGTACACACCTCCCTGAGAGAACCCATGGAGCAGGGTGCAGGACAGAGGCGTGTGCTTGCATAGTTGCAGTATTTCCCCAAAACTGGAATTAATTATCGCTACTTGCTCCTCTGTCCCTCTTAGATCTGCAAAGCATGGGTCACAGTGACTTTGTTTTTATTGGCCCACCACATATTGAAACCATTCCTGCATATTGATACTGAATATCTCAGCCAAAACCTTGTGAAAATCACTTACTGTGCAGCGCAACAGAGCGACTTTCTAAAGTTAAATGTCTTGGGATATTTTATCTTTTCAAGTACATACCAAAAGCAATTAAGTTCAAACTATGGAATACAGTCTTTGCCAGTTTCCGTTCTTGACACATATGTGTCTGTGTTTATAAGTTCAAAGACCTCTTGGAGGATCAAATCTCTAGATTTAATTTTCTCCTTGAGAGTGAAAAACAGCCCTAATCCTTCCTTAAATCATCTGCAAGGAAGTCTGTGTCATGAGGTCTCTACCCAAGACATCTCTAACATGGCCTAAAAGGCTGGACCAAGAACCTATTGCTGTCCTCCCCTCTCCAGCAGCCCACAGGGTGTAGCCCAACTTGTTGAAAGTAAAAAATTCGGTCATGGGGCTCTAAGCAAGAGAGAAGTATAGCAGCCCTCTGCCAAAGAACCAGTGTGTCAGAGTTCTGACTACGTCAACCCAGATCATGGTGGTAATGGCAGCCACATTCATCTTCCTGCTCCTTTTCCTCTTCCCTGTCCTAGCTCTTCATACTCAGTGGCCCTCATTCCAGGGAACTCTCCCATCACTCTCACTCTCATGCCCCCATCTCCTGATCCCCAGGCTTTACCCAATGCCTTCGTTTTCTCCTTACTTCTCTGAGAGCCACAGTATTCTCTTTCCTTCCCCTCAAATCTGAAGGCGTTTATCAATGGGATCAGCACAGGTATTTGAGTGATGCAATCTGAATGTGTGAGAAAACTCCAGAAAGCCTGTTGCATTTCTCCACCTCTCCCACCCTAAGTTTATCTTTCAACACTGGTTTTGACATTACAGTCGATCCTCATTAACAGATTCCATATTTGAAAAATCACTCTCTCAGTAAAATTTATTTGTAACCCTCAAATCAACACTCATAGACACTCCCACAGTCATTCGTGAACATGTGCAGTGCAGCCAAAAATTTGAGTTGTCCCAGCTGAGGTCAAACAATGTGACACTCCCTTCTTGGGTCAGCCATTATACTCTAAACAAGTGTCCTTTTTATAGTCTATTTTACTGCCACCTTTTTGCATTTTTTGTGGCTTTTTTTGGTGATTTTGCTGTTTAAAATGCCCCCAAGCATAGCGCTGGCTAGTGTTCCTGAGCACAAGAAGGCTGTGATGAGCCTTATGGAGAAAATACGTGTACTAGATAAGCTTCGGTCAGGCATGAGTTATAGTGCTATTGGCCACAGGTTGTGTTAATGAATCAGCAATGCATATTAAACAAGGTGTCTTTAAACAGAAACACACACAAAGCAATGTTATATACTAATCAGTTGTGACAGAAGCTCACGGTTACCTAACCCTGAATTTCCCTTAAGAGCAATGGTTCAGTATTTGCTAATTCAATGTTCACGGTGACTTTATAAACCCTGGCTTCCATGAATAACAAGAATGAACTGTAAATATAACAGAGAAGTCAGATAGAGATTTTCAACATTCTACATTCTGAGGAAAAACATCACCATCTTCCTCAGAAGTATATTTTCAGAGAGGAGAAACCAAGATGGCGGCATAGGTGAATACCAGAATTGCTGCTGGGCACAGCTATTTCAAAACCACAATGAAAAGAAAAAACGGGCACCACCCAGACCCACAGGAAGGCTTGCTGAGTGGAAATTCTACAACTAGAAAGAGACTGAGCCACAGAGGAGGTGTGGAAATAAAGTGCAGAGGTACAGAGGTGCATGTGAAAGGGCTCGCAGAAAGGGCTGGCAGCATTTCGTACCAGAGGGAGGCACAAGCTCCCGACTGCTCTGAACTCCAGTTCCAGGTGAGTTTCTAGGGACTCAGAATCATACAGGGAGGAGATGGACTGTCTGGCACTCGTCTGGTGCTGGGAGGAACTCCAGAGCGGCTTGATACCCGGTGCCTCTTAAGGCAGGGCTGAGAATTGGCCATAGCTGGTTGCTCTGCCCTGTAGACTCCCCGAGAGCCCGCCCCACCCAAGCTGCGTGCAAAGGCTTTTGCATATAAAAGGCTGGGAAGCCCCAGGCAGAAGCTAAAATAGCACCTCCTTGGAGATACAAGAGCCAGCGTACCCAGTGGTCAGAGTGGGACCACCCAGTCTACAACTCCTCAGACTCATAAGGGACTCACTCAGGAGGCAGACTTAGTGGGCACCAAAGCCCCACTGAAGCAAGTCTTGCCCCATAAGGGTGTCTCCAGCATAGAAGTTCTCCCACCATAGACACAGCTGAATAAAACCACTCTGTCAATGCAGGGAAGCAGCCAAAATGCAGAGACAAAGAAACAGATCACAAATGACAGAAAGGGAGGAAAGCAAACAACTGGATGTAGAGTTCAAAACCACGGTTATAAGGCTTTTCAAGAATATTCTAGAGACTGCCAATAAATTTAGTGAGATCCTCGAGGATATGAAAAAGGAGCAACTAGAAATTAAGCATACATTGACTGAAATAAAGAATAATATATAAAGATCCAACAGCATGCTAGAGGATCGCAAGAATCAAGTCAAAGATATGAAATATGAAGAAGCAAAAACCACCCAGCCGGAAAAGAAAAAGAATCCAAAAATATGAAGATAGTGTAAGGAGTCTCTGGGACAACTTCAAGTGTACCAACATCAGAATTATAGGGGTGTCAGAAGAAGAGAGAGAGCAAGATATAGAAAACATATTTGTATTATTTGAAGAATAATGACAGAAAACTTCCCCTACCTGCTGAAAGAAATGGACTTGCAAGTCCGGGAAGTGCAGAGAACCCCAAACAAAAGGAATCCAAGGAGGACCACACCAAGACACATCATAATTAAAATGCCAAGGGCAAAAGACAAGGAAAGAATATTAAAAGCAGCAAGAGAAAAGCAGTCAGTTACCTACAAGAAGGAACCCATAAGACTGTCAGCTGATTTCTCAACAGAAACTTTGCAGGCCAGAAGGGAATGGCAAGAAATATTCAAAGTGATGAATAGCAAGAACCTACAACCAAGATTACTTTACCCAGCAAAGCTATCATTCAGAATTGAAGGTCAGACAAAGAGCTTCACAGACAAGAAAAAGCTAAAAGAGTTCATCACCACCCAAACAGTATTATATGAAATGCTGAAAGGTACCCTTTGAGAAGAGGAAGAAGAAGAAAAAGTAAAGATAAAAATTATGAACAACAAATACATATCTATCAACAAGTGAACCTAAAAATCAAGTGAATAAAAAAAGTCTGATGAACAGAATAAACTGGCGAATACAATAGAGTCAGGGGCATAGAAATAAAGTGGAATGACAATTCACAGGGGGAAAGGAGTGTTGGGGGTGTGGGAAGAGACTGGACA
This sequence comes from Murina feae, assembly GCA_004026665.1. Classification (NCBI taxonomy): domain Eukaryota; kingdom Metazoa; phylum Chordata; class Mammalia; order Chiroptera; family Vespertilionidae; genus Murina; species Murina feae. The sequence continues at coordinate 11,260 of PVJC01003169.1, forward strand.
AAAATCACACACCTGTGGATGAGGACAGTGTGGGGGGATAAGGACACTGGATGGGGTGAGAACTGGGAGGAGGGGAACTATGGGGGGGGAGAGAAACAACTGTAATAATATGAACAATAAAGATAAAAAAGAAGTATGCTTTCAGAAATATAATTCATAAGCTTTTATGAATCTACTTATGGGGTAGATGCTTCCTCATTCTCTGATATCAGCCTCAGGAAACCCCACCTCCAGACTCTATCCCAAGTGTTCTCCTCCCTCACTACAGCTCCAGGTTCTTCTCCCTGGACAGCCTTCCACGCTTGCCTCAGTTCCTGTAGGAAGCCAGCTAATTTTCTTCAGTCCCTAGCTATCACCCTGATGAAATCCCCACTTTGGTCATGATGTAGAACAGAAATATTGTTTATACCCATTTATGTTTCCACCACTTTTGTCTCCATATACATTTTATTGACCCCCATCTTCTCCTTGGTCTGTGAGTTGCCTATCTCCTTCAAAAGGCTCACAATGCCTACCTGAGTGCTTTATATTTTTGTGTTGATTATGTAGAATTGCTCGCTTGCTCCAAACTTTCCTGTTACTTACACTGATCCTTTCTATTATTTCATCATTCTCCACACAGACTGAAACATCACCATTTTTATCCCTTCTGTCCCTCAATCTGACTTGTAGGTTTAAAGAGAAAGACTATTTAAGCACAGTATATGAAAATGTCAAAAATCATCATATGTTTCAGATTTTTATTATGATACTAGAGGCCCAGTGCACAAAAATTTGTGCACTCAGGGAGGGGGGGGGTCCCTCAGCCCGGCCTGTGCCCTCTTGCAGTCTGGGACCCCTTGGGGGATGTCCACCTGCTGGCATGCCTGGCCAGCCTGGGTGAGGGACTGATGGCTGTTTGCAGACTTTCCAAGCCCTCCAGTGGGGACCCTCACCCCATGGGGGTGTGGCAAGCCTGGGTGAGGGGCTGAGGGCCGTTTTCAGGCTGCCCACAGCCCCTTCAGGGTTCAGGTCCCTACTGGGGTGCCTGGCTAGAAGCAGGTATCTGGGGTTTGTTTATCTTCTATAATTGAAACTTTGTAGCCTTGAGTAGAGCTCAGGGCCTGCAGGGCCCTGGCTTCCTCCATTGCCCGGGGCAACTCCAGCTCCGTGGCTGAGTTGAGTTAATTTGCATACTTGCTCCTGATTGGTTGGTGGGCATGGCTTGCAGGTATAACGGAGTAAGGGTTAATTTGCATATTACTCTTTTATTAGATTAGATGATCACCAGATCATGTGTTTGCAACCAGTTAACTTGTGGATATAAACAACCCAGACAATCTAGTTCTTCATGGGTTTTACATTGTCTCAAATGCCTTGAATTCGTCTCTTCTCCCTCTGTGCTCCTCCCCTGGTGTGTCATTTCATCTCTACTAACAGTGGCACCTGCTCAGATCAGACAGGCTTTTAAATCTCAGCTCTTACTGCAGATACATTTGAGCTGCTGCAAAAGAATGCCATTGACCAAGCAGTTCATAAACAACAGGTATCTATTTCACACAGCAATGGATGCTGGAATTCAGAAATCAAATTGCCAGCATGGTCAAGTCCTGATGAGTGCCCACTTCCTAATTCACAAGCAACCATCTTCTCACTGTGTCCTCACATGGCAGCAGAAAGAAATGCAAAAAAGCACTCTGGGTGTTTTTCATAATGGCACTAAGCTCATTAATGAGGGCTTCCCCTCATGACTCCCGTAGGCCCATCTCCTAATACCATTGCACATGCTGGGAGTTAGGATTTCAATATATGAACTTTCAGTTCAATAATATTCAGTCCTGAACAGTACTATGATATCACCACTGTGTCACCTCTAGTGAATTAAAGTATCCAGGCACTGAACATCAGTGACTACTACATCACAAAGATAGAGAACCTCAAAATGGAAAAGCACAACATCACTTATGAATTATTCTTGCAAAAAAAAAATATATATATATATTTGGCAAGAACAATATATATATATATGTATATGTGTGTGTGTGTATGTGTATATATATATTTGGCAAGAACAATATATATACATATACATATATATATATTTACACACACACACCACATGAATTGAGCCAAACCTGTAAACCCAACTCCAATTTACAGGAAATACAGTGGACAGAAGAATATGTGAAGCTACGTCATGCAGGTACAAGCAGCAAGATTCAGACAATGAGAAACTCTACAGGTCAAATAATTTGATTTCTTCAAAAGATTAATGAGAAAGAGGAAAAAAGAAATTGAGGGAGAACTCATAGATTTAAATAAGAATTAAAACATATCAACCAATGCAGTGTGTGGACCTTATTTAGATCCTAATTTAACTAAGTTGTCAAAAAGTATTTAGATAATTTTTGTCATAAATTATTTATGAGATAATTGGAAATTAAATAATGCCTGAATATTTAATATTTAAAAATTATTAAGTATTTTGGGTATAATAGCATTGCAATTATTTTTAAAGAAAACAGACCTTATCTTGTAGAGATTCATACTGAAATATACGTGGGTAATACGGGGAATTCACTTCAAAATAATAATGCAAGGAGAAAGTGGATTGGGGGTGGTTAAATGGAAGATTAGCAAGAGGCTACTGTTGGTTGAAGCTAAGTGAATGTAAATAGGGCATTCATTATTCCATTTTGTCTACGTTTGTGAATGTTCAAAATTCTCCATAATTAAAAGATCATTTCCAGCTCTGCAATGTGACATCGCTGAGCTCTTCGACCTCTCTGAGCCTCAGTTTCCTTAGCAAAATAGACTGCCTGTTAGTGTCCTGGGAAGGGTTCCATGAATTAAAATGTATGAAGCACAAAACATACCAGGCTAATAAAAAAAAAAATTCTGTCATCTCTCTTTATCTTTCAAATCTGTCTCCAGTCCTAACTGTGTATCTTCAATACAAGACTCTATTTCCAAAAGTTCAGAGGTAGTTTCCCAAAGCCAGCAATTTTAAGAAGAGGGAATGTTTGTTTACTCAAAAGCCATTTTCACTGTCTTCTCTGCCAACAGAGATGATTTTGTTTCCTTTTTTTTTTTTTTTTTTTTTTTTTTTTTTTTTTTTTTTTTTTTTTTTTTTTTTTTTTTTTGGCCTCCCCATTTCCTTTGCTTGTGATAGGTTCAGCAGTGGACCTCCAACCCATTTCTGGCCACTGAAATAGAAGAAATCTGCTGAGGGTTTCTTGGATAGGATTGTGTGCCCTTTAAAAAAAGATGCACAGGGAAGAACAAGTACTTTTTCTTCTGCTAAATGTAGCCATCTCTGCATGTGATGAACTGCAACAGCCATCTGTGGCCATGAGAGGTGACAGTATGAGAGGAACATGGTAAGGATGGCAGAGTAGAAAGATATAAGGACACTGAGTTGGCCAGTCCTGGATTTCTTGTTATACATCATAATGAGCACCATTATTGGTGAAGCTATTTGAGTACATTATTCTATTATTTGAACCTGAAAGTCTCCTAAATAAAACAAGCTCATCAGAACCACCTAAAGAAAGAGGGATAGATGGGAAAGCTGGGGAGTGTGGGGGGTGAGGAGGAGAGGTAAGAGATCAACTGAAGGACTTGTATGCATGCATATAAGCATAACCAATGGACACAAGACACTGAGGGGGTGGGGTGAGAGCATGTGCTGGGGGATAGGGGAGGCAGGGGGTAGGTCAACAGGGAAAAAAAGAAGACATATGTACTACTATCTGTAATACTTTAAACAATAAAATAAATTTTTTTAAAAAGGAGGGATATCTACATATATCTCTCTGCATTCTGCTATTTCCCCCGTAAGGGTATACTCCCTCCTCCATGGCCTACTCCTTCTCATATCCTGCTCACACCCTGCCCTTTCCACTACCATAAGTGTGTCACATCCCTTATGGGTGCTGGGACTGTAAAAAATGAGACCCATTGCAAATAAGCTGAAAGTCGCACAGGTGTTCTATGTATCTTATCCTCAGCACCCAGCACACTGCCTGGCAAACTTAAAGATCTGAGTGCAAAGGAAAAAATGAATCCATACATGAATACCTCTTAAAACTTAAGTTTCAAAGTTAAACTGAACTTTTCCCCAATACTTCACAAATAACCATTTATGCGTCATGTCTTGCCTGAACAATAATTGTCTCCTATCAGTTTCCTTGTCCACAGCCTCTCCCCAGTGCAATCACTCTCTCCAAGAAAACTAGAGTTACCTCCTCAAACACAAATCAGTAAGTCACTATCTTCCTGGAAGATCTCTAGGATCAAGTGCATATTCCTTTCATAGAATAGGGTCCTTCTTTATTTGACTACAACCTAACTCTGCCGCTAAATCTCCTACTTCCCCCCTTCTCTCCTTCTATTCCTCTTCTCCAATTAACCCCAAGTTCAAACCATACAAGTCCCTAGTAGTATCCACACATCAGTCTCATCTATGCTTCTTACAATGTGTTTTTCTTTCCACCCCACTTATCTAGCCTAACAAACTCCTGACCATCCTTCATACCCTCGCTCAAATGTCAATATGCCTCTTCTCTCCCAGACAGACTTGATTGTGCTTCCTTGGTTTTCTCAAAGCCTTCTGACCATACCTCCACAATGGTGCCTGTCACGCTAGATTATAATTATTTGTTTACATGTACATCCCTTCTACTCAACTAAAAAGTATTCCAGAGATGAAGATATCTCACTACACCATGAAAATACCTATTACTAGATAAGAAGTTTTGAATGATGGGAAGAAGAAGGAAGGAAAGTATTGGCATTTTCCAGTTGCTAAGTCTAGAAACCTGCAAGTCATGAATTCCCGGAACAGAAAGGAATGTTACAGATCATCGTGGAAAACCTTTACTTTAAAGATAAGTAAATTGATCCTTCTTTCATCCCTTTTACACAATTTGTCAACAAATCCATTTGTCATATCCTCTTTCAAAATATCTACCAGATTTCCTCCTGCCTCTCCATCCCCAGGGACCCACACCCAGTCCACGTGCATTTACTCTTGCTGGGATTGCTGAAAGAACCCTCAACGAGGGTCTCCTTTTCTCTCCACCATCTGAGTCATCTTCTACGCAACTGACAGGAGAAACTTTCTCAACTGGTTCTTTTAACTTTACCCCAATTACCCAAACAAGTCTCTACAATTTCCTAGTAGCCTCGTTGGTGTGTTATTGGGTGGGGTGGGAGGGGGAAGACAGAGAAGAAATATGGACATATTTCTGTGTGCAGGTACATGTGTGTACCTGTTCCCCAGGTTGATATCCAGGTGAATGGTTCTCAGGGCTAGCTTTAAAGGGAAAAGGTTGTAAGAGATGAGGCAGAGAGACAGATCTATTCCCACAGTCAGTCTTAGTGACCTCCAAGGAGATTACTAACGGCCTGCCGTGGTCTTAGTGTTGAAAGGCCTACACCCTAGGAAATCCCAAGCTTGTGAGTGAATCTGGATGACTGGTCGTCTATCTCCAAGCCCAGTTTCAGCACCTGAGGCCACCTCCTTTGCCCCCTTTTTCCTGACTCCTAAAGCCACTGTTCATTCACTAGAATTCACCTGTGGTAAACACACCAATTTATCATAGTCTAGGCCACACCAAAATTCGGTAATTCTTTAAACTTCTCAACACTGAATTAAACCTGACTTTGCAATGTGGGTGTTTTAAATCTCAGTAGAATTTATTTTGGCAGATTAGAAAAGCTTTTGATATTTGAGATGCTTCGGTAAAACATAAGACAGGTGGGAAATACACTGAGATTATGCCAACACCCTGAATATGTCATTAAATAACAATTTATTTTCTCAATCCACCCTCGAACCACAAATACAGTTGAAGAACCTTCCAGAACAGCAGTTCTCAACCTGTGGGTCGCGATCCCTTTGGCGGTCGAACAACCCTTTCACAAGGGTCGCCTAAGACCACCCTGCATATCAGATATTTACATTATGATTCGATTCATAACAGTAGCAACATTGCAGTTATGAAGGTCACAACATGAGGAACTATATTTAAAGGGCCAGAAGGTTGAGAATCCTGTTCTAGAATAATATCAATATGTCATATTTGGCTTTGAGATCCCCTTTTACACAGAAAAAAAAATGTTTCAACTCCTTCCATCTTCTTGATTCTGTCTTATTTTGATGGTTTCAGAAACCATATTGTAAAGTGTGGTATATTTTGAGGTCACATTTTTATTCACACAAAGTAATGTTAAAATGTTCAGAAATAAGCTATGCATAGAACTTCAAGCCTCATGATTACTCACTGGGTGCCCTGGTCATTGGTCTGGTGTTTACCACAGAATCTTCAATGTGGGAGTATGTTCTCCTGCGTTTCCATTAGTTCCCACAAGAGAATGACAAACGCTTTCAACACTTCTAACAGCCTTGCTTTTAGCCGCTACCATGCCTAATGCCGCAGAGCCAACATCTGAAACAGCCATGTATGCACTGATGTGATTGATACCTGAGGACCTATAAAATGTGAACTTGGTCAAACAATCAGTTAATATTCTGGGAGTTTCTACTTGGTTTGCAGCATGCAAATTGTTCTAAGTGGACTCAAGTGGCTGAATTTTTGCTGGATTAACTAGAGGTCCAGACACTTTCTAAATCCACCATTGCAAGACTTGAAATATGTGACTAAGACTCTCCATAAAGTCGAATCAATTATTTTTTAACAGGGAGAAAACCTTAAATTGTCCCTTTGCATTGGCTGCGCCATCAGTCGAACATGCTACATAACTTCTCATAGAAATATGACTTGATATGAGAACATCTGTAACCATCTGGAACATATTTTTCCCAGGACTTTACTTCAAGCTCTCTATAAATATCAGATGTTCTCCACAGAATCTGTGACATATCTTAGGATTCTTGAATAAACATCAGTTATGCCTCTGTCTTGAATAGTGTCAATCTGCATTGAAAATCTGCCAGCCTACTTAACATCACTACCAGCAGACTTCTTAATGAATCTGCTGATACTGTGCATGGACTTACATTAAAATCAGAGTTGAATAAGCTGATCTTCCACTTATTTTAGAAACTCACTTTGGTTTCCAATGATTTGAGATGTGTCTGAGCAAACAACAATCTGAGAAATACATGCTGGAGTTTTATCTCTCCACTTATATTTGCTAGATTGTTTTCTGTCCCATGACAACTGACAGGGTCCGTTACCAATGGCCTTAAGTCCATTATTAATCATGCAAGATACAAATACTTCAGCACAACTTGTTCTATGTTCATGTACTTTTGATTATAAAATGAAAGACTGGTGATGTAATTAATAGTACTTATTAAATGGAAAGTCATCACCACTTACACCAGTCTCTCTGACATAAATATTCTGTGAATTACACATGAAGAACACATTACAAAAAAGAACCTAAGTTTAAATGTCTCAGATATGTACAAAAATGTATGTACAAAAATATTCTTCTCCAAGCAGTTTAGCAATTCTAAAAATTTAGAAAGACTTGCATCACATGAAATAGTTAAATGATTCTCAGCATATCCCTAAAAAGAAATGCTGTACTGTTACTGAAATTAATGTATTTTTATTTACATGAAAAGATAGTCCACCATTATTAAGTGGGGAGAAACAAATTTTAAAAATAAGTAAAAAACAGTATTACAGTTTAACAGAATTTTGTTCAACATTATTTTCATTACATATGTCTATAATTGGATGGATATAAGTCTGAATAGATATACTAGTACACCAAACAGTAAGAGTGGTTATCTCTAGATGCTGGAATTATAGATAAATTTATTTCCTAGCTCTTCTTTTTTTAATATATTTTTATTGATTTCAGAGAGGGAGAAAGAGAGAGAGAGAAACATCAATGATGAGAGAGAAGCATTGATCGGCTGCCTCCTGCATGCTCCCTACTGGGAATAGAGCCCACAATCCAGGCATGTGCCTTAGACAGGAATCGAACCCAAGACCCTTCAGTCCGCAGGTCAATGCTCTCTTCATTGAGTCAAAACATCTAGGGCTCCTAGCTCTTTTTTATACCACCACCACTAAGCTATGACCAATGAGCATCCAGGACAGAAAGGGGCAGAGCCTGAAGTATAAAAGCAAAGGACAGAGAGTGCTCACAGGTTAACTGACTCCCTGACAGAAAACTCCAGAATGGGACCTGAGAATTTGCAGTTCTAACTACCTCCCAGGTAACACTGAAGCTGCTGGTCTAAGAATAACACTCTGAGTAGCCTACACTCTTGACCCCAGCACTCAGAAACCATTTCCCTTCACCCACACTGTCTTCTATTGAAAAAAAATTAATGAAGAGACTTTCAGGCATGGTGAGAGAGTATTGGGAAAGATCTGTGGCATTCACCACTTTTTATGTGGTACCATGACATCATAACTGCTTCACCCATGTGTGGGTCAGAATCTCTGGCAGCAGTCCTGCACATTTATTAGCTCTCCAGGTAGTTAACTATGCTCACTAACGTTCAAAACCCTGCGCAGGCAATCAGAAGAAATGACGGCTTCTGTGACTTGGTCAGGCAAGGCAAGTCCCTATAAAGATGTGAGAATGTTTTCAAGTAACTTTATCACCCTGTAACCCACTAACTATCAATACCTGAGTATGAATTGGTGCCTCCAATCAGCCCAGAGAAGAGAAAATGGACACGAGGTAGGTATAATTTAATAAAATCAAGAGACATAGAAGCATGGGACAGACTGACAAATCTCAGAAGGGGGTGGGGAAGAGATTAACTAAAGAACTTATATGCATACTAGAGGCCAGGTGCACAGAATTCATGCATGGATGGGGTCCCTAGGCCTGGCTGGCAATCAGGGCCAATCAGGTTCCCCACTTCCCTGCCTCCTCCTTCCCTCTCTACCCACACACCGCTACCTCACGGTTCCCCACCTTCCCACCTCTCCACTTCCCCCCCTCCTCCTTTTCTTGCCTCCCATATCTGCTGCCACCCACCCCCAGTTCCCCCATCCCAGGACAGGGGCCTGGCCTGATCAGGTGATTAGGGCCTGCTGGCCAGGGGGAGGGACCAGGAGGTTGGCCAGCAGGCCTGATCAGCAATCAGGGCCTGCAGGCTGGGGGCAGCTCCTGCGTTAAGCATCTGCCCCCTGGTGGTCAGTACACATCATAGCAACTTGTCGTTCTGGTCATTTTGGTCATTCCGGTCATTCTGTCGTAATGGTCACTTAGGCTTTTATATACATCAATATGCATAACTCATGGACACAGACAATAGTGTGGTGAAGGCCTGGGCGGGTAGGGGAAGAGACAGGTGTGGGGTGGAGGGATCAATGGGGGAGGGAGTATCTGTAATACTTTCAACAAAGACAGATTTAATAAAAAAAAAAGAAACTTTTGAAAGATCCAGGGAAGAGCTGAGAATCAACTTGAGGACTTATATGCCCTTTTCCAAGAAAGAGGTGGAAGAAGTACATCACTAATTACCCAGAGGCCTTCTTGCTTTCAAGCAGTACAACTTCCAAATAGAGATTTTTTTTAAATATATTTTATTGTTTTTTTCACAGAGAGGAAGAGAGAAGGATAGAGAGTTAGAAACATCGATGAGAGAGAAACATCAATCAGCTGCCTTCTTCACGCTCCCCACTGGGGATGTGCCCACAACCAAGGCACATGCCCTTGACCGGAATCGAACCTGGGACCCTTGAGTCCCCAGGCTGACGCTTTATCCACTAAGCCAAACCAGTCAGGGCCAAATAGAGATTTTTTTTTTTTTAAGAAAGAAAGGAAGCCAAAAACTGACTGTTCCTACTCCCCAAAAGACTTGTAAGCAAGCTCTGAATTAGAGGCCAAGAGGGAGCTGGACTCGGAATATTTGGTGGATTTGTCCCTTCCCACATGCTACTGTTCCCAGCTGTATCTGCCAAGACACAGAATGTCAGGATCTCATAAAAAGCATTTTGAGAGGCCACAACACTTCCTCCTCTTACCCCAACACCAGGCCCTCCATTAAACCGGAACTAATTCTTATGACAAGTTACAAACCGCAGGCAAAAATAATGAAAAAACACTGACACTCACATTGGGAGAAGACTTCAGGGAGTGCCTATGACAAAGCCCTCGTTACTCACCCAGCTCTCTTGATGGCACACCAGTCTGGGCATGGCAGCCTCCCTAAGCCCAGTCAAATAAGGCAGAGCAGAATTTCTACGGTAGTGCTGGTTTAAACTTCTAGCACATGATTATGCCTATTAGGCCAAAATTTTGATAGAATTTTTTTTAAATCAGGATGAGGCAGAGGGAAGAACATGATACTCAAGAGTCAAAAGTTCTGGGTTTTATGTCTCCATTGATCAAAAATGGGACAGCCTGAACAGATTAGTCCATTTCTGAGTCCCCGTGTGTGTACATATTTGTGTGCTTGTGTGCTGGTGTGTGTACATATTAAGAGCCAATTGGTAACTTCAAAACAGATCTGAATACCTCTAGTGTGGGGTGACACCCAACCCTCCAGTTATCTATTTTCAGGCATTGTTAGCTGTTTCTTTGCTAGAAAAGGATGAATTCAGGAACACAGGTCTGACAGAAGGAGTGAGGACAGTGGAGGATGTTCCCACAACAGTGGCTTCACTCTCACTGGAAATAACCTGTCTGCCTGCATGTGGTAGGGAGTGATTTATCAGCACAATGAGGTCCCAGTGACAAAATACATGAAGCCTGGCTGCTGAACCCCACTGAGAAGCCCTCAGGGGATCCCAGAAACAACAGAGGATTGAATCCTTAAGGGAGCTCTAGCGATCCCACAGTTATGCCAAGGAAGGTCTAAGCACCTTCAGAGTTGGGTCGTTTCTCTTAATGAGATTTCCCTCCAATTCACTATGATCAAGGCCTAGGGACATCCAGTGGGTATAAGAGCTCTCATGCCAACAGGACAGGGCCAGTATGAAGCTTGAAGTAGTTAATGTATGGGGAAAGGAACTTATAAACCACAAAGGAGATCTAGAGATATAAGGGTGTTCCTGCTCTCTTTGCTTCTGCGATATGAGGTCAATAGCCAAGAGGTCATAGAGCTCAAATTCCAAAGGCAGATTGAGTCCTCAGAGAGCCCAGTGTAGCTTCATCTAAAAGCATCTTTAGGAAAAAGGTTGAAGGTTCTCTTACTTTCCCAAAAGTCCTCAAACTAGTGTGTGTCTGTGTGTGTGTGGTGTGTGTGTGTGTGTGTGTGTTAATATATTTTATTGATTCATAGAGGACGGGAGGAGAAATAGAAACATCAATGATGAGAGAGAATCATTGATTGGCTGCCTCCTGCCCGCCCCCCACTGGGTATCGAGCCTGCAATAAGGGCGTGTGCCCTGACCAGGAATGGAACTATGACCTCCTGGGCCATAGGTCAACGCTCAACCACTGAACCACACTGGTAGGGCCTCAAACTGTTTTTGAGGAACTTATCTGAAACTCTGCAAATTGTGGATTCAGCCAATCTCTTCCAGTTTTCCCAACTCCATTTATTGAATAGACTATCCTTACTCCACTGTATGTTCTTGTCTCCTTTGCCAAATAATAATTGATCACATAGGCCTGGGTTTGTTTCTAGGCTCTTAACTCTGTTCCATTGATCTAGATGCCTATTTTTATGTTGTTTTGATTACTGTAGACTTGTAGTATAGTGTGGTATTTCCAACTTTGTTCTTCTTTCTCATGATTGCTAAGGTTATTCAGGGTCTTTGTAGTTCTATTTAAATTGTTGCAATATTTGTTCTAGTTCTGTGAGATAGGCCATGAGTATTTTAATAGGAATTGCATTGACTCTATAGATTCCTTTTGGGTAGCATGGAGATTTTAATGATGTTAATTTTTCCTATCCATGAACACGGTACATACTTCTGCTTATTTGTATCTTCCTCCATTTCTTTCTTCAGTATCTTATAATTTTCTTAGTGCAAGTCTTTTACTTCCTTGGTTAAATTTATTCCTAGATACCTTATTTTTTCTTTCTTTTTTTTTATTGTTGTTGGAATTATTTTTCTTAGTTTCTCTTTCTGATAGTTCATTATTCGTGTAGCAAAATGCCACTGATTTCTGAAGATTAATTTTGTTCCCTGCTACTTTACTGAATTAATTTATCAGATCTAGTAGTGTTTTTGGTGGATTCTTTAGGGTTTTCTATATACAGTTTCATGTCTTCTGCAAATATTGAGTTTTACTTCTTCCTTTCTGAGTGCCTTTTATTTCTTCTTCATGTCTGATTGCTATGAATAAAACTTCCAGTATTATGTTAAATAAGAGCGGTGAAAGCATACATCCCTGTCTTATTCCTGATCTGAAGGCAAATGCTTTCAGTTTTTGACCCTTGAGTATGATATTGACTATGTGTTTGTCATATACGTCTCTTAATATGTTGAGGCAGGAGAATGTTTAAAGGACTTATGGTCAAAGAGTTTTTAAGAACCCAAAAGAATTTCCTAATATAAAGATATGCATGCCAAGTACTAGAAAGCTAGATGGAGATAACCCAAAACCCTTCGTTAACCTACACTCTCATAAATTTAGTTTAAGCAACTTGAAATTATACAGGAATCTCTCTGAAAAAATAGTCTGCAATTCAACTTCACCAATTCAGACTGATTTTCTACGTCAGTCAGTCCAGATGAAAGAGGCTTTGCCAACTGTAGAGGATTTCCCCATCTAACACCTTCTCTAGTTGAGCCTTGTGAAGATATAGCTAAGAGGAATATCTGATGTTATGCTTAAGCATTAACCATGTGCAAGAAAAGCCATTAAATGAATGATCCTTCTGTGAATTAAATTGATTTTCTAGAAAATGAAAACAAAATTGAATCCAAGAATAAACTACCTTAAAATCACATTAGTCGAGTAAAACATAAAATATTTTCTCACCAGAGCTGTAAAAATTAAATTAGCTAAAAGAGGAAATAAATGCTTTTGTGTTCTGAGCAATTCCATTTATGAGGACAATAGGTACCTATGAAAGAACTAAAGCTCTAAAAGGAACTGTAATTGTTTATCAGGATGATGCCTTGTATAGCAAAAGGAAAGTCAACTTTTTCTTTAAGTAACTTACCAGGAAGAGAAGAATCATACTCAATGGCTGCTCCCACTGGGGGAAAAAGGAGGAGAGGCAATCAGAAGTTTAGGGAAATCCACATTTAACCCCAAAATAGGCTTCTAAGTGGGAACTGGCTTCATACTGAGAAGAAAGTGGGCAGGCTGGATGCTTCTCTCCTAGTGTCACCAATTTGTCTGGGTTTTCAATTTTCTGTGCATTTTTGCTTCTCTTATGGACTGGGTCAATATGCTGTTCTGAACTGAGAGCCTTTGCCAGCAGACTGAGTCATGTGATACCCTGATGTCAACAGAAAAAATGTCTGTTGTGCCCAGATCCTTGTTTTATTAGCCAGGTAAGTATACTAGCTGCTATAATGACCAGGTTCAGATTTCAGAAGCGTGACATAATTTTAAAAGTCCAGATCCCTCTTTTCCAAGTAGTGACTCGGGGATCTGGGCTCTTTCTATTCTAAGATGCTGCCATATTCCAGACAATTGGATGGGAGACAAAGAGAAGGCTCACAGAAGATCACTCAGTAAGTTTAAGGCCAGTCTAAAAGTGGCACATATCATTTCATTGACCAGAACTCAGTTACATGGTTCATCTAGAAAGTTCAGAAATATAGCTTTGATTTTTACTCAGGAAGGAGAAAAGAACTGAATACTGGTGAATTCAGCCATTTCCATACATTTATTCAGAAAACACTTTTTAATCTATTTTGCATATCTGGTATTCTTTCAAGACTAGGGTAAATGGTGAGCAATACATTGCACTTAATTAATCACAGGTTAGCAAGAGAGAAAAATGGGTAAATTAATAATCCTATATAATAAAAGGCTAATATGCAAATTGTCCATTCTACCAGGAGTTTGACCAGGGGGCAGGGTTGGCCTGCCAACTTCCCATGGCCCCTCCCCCCAGCCAAACCTCCCCACTCCCAACTGGCCCTGCCCAATTAGCCCCAATCAGGGCAGGCCAGCCGGACCTCACCCATGCACAAATTTGTGCACTGGGCCACTAGTTACAATATCTACACTAATAAAAGAGAAAGATGCAAATTGACCGTACCTTTGTGATGCCCACCAGCCAACCAGGAGTATGCAAATTAACCCAACAAAGACGGCGGGTTAATTTGCATATATGTGCCAAGCAGCTGGGGGCAGGGTGGGATGCTTGAGTCATTGTCATGGCGACAACGCAGGCATTCCACATCACCCTGGCTGCTCCAGGCCCCTGGGCAGCGTGGGAAGGCAGAAAGGCATCTCCAGGCTGAAGCAAAGGTGGTGCCAGCAGCCAGGGGAAGGAAGGCCCATTCTTGCATGAATCTTTGTGCATCAGGCCTCTAGTAATATGATAAAGATTATAACAGAAGCATTACAGAATGCTGTAGGAACTCAGAAAAACAACAAGTTCAGGAAAGCTTCAGGAGCATTGGAATTGAGTTTCGATAAAGGGGACAATAGCTAATGTTCTTTAATGACTCACCCAGCACTATTCTAAGTGCTTTTCATGTATTAACTCAATCATCACAACTCTAAAAGGTAGGTATAATTATGCTTACCAATGAAAAAACAGAAGTACAGAGAAGTTAAGTCACTGGTTCAGGATTTCAGTGTTTTCTAGGCATAGAGGCAAGATTTGGGTCTAGGCAGTCTCTCTTGAAATGACTCTCAACCACCATATGAGAATCAGTAGGAGTTCACCAGGGAGGAAGGACAGAGACCCTCTCTGTATAGACAGAGTGTATTTGAAGGTCTGGAGAAACATGCTGATAATGTCTCACTACACCCTTAACCACCTATGCCATACAGCTGCGGGTCTCAAAGATGAGTGAGTGCCCAGAACCAGGATTATCACTGCAAGGCAGGGAGGATAGTAGAACATTAGGAAGATGACCAGACCACAGTAAGGAACCTAGACCTGAATAACAGTCCCACAAACGCAGGGCCAGTAGACAAGGAAGGTATCAAAAAAGGATAATTCATTTAATAACATTTTATTAAGATCTTATTAAAGATCTAATAGTTCAATACATATCAATTCAAGTTAGAGTTGACCCACAGCCAGAAGCAGGAGGTAGGGGACTGTGCCATCTCCCATAGCTGTGCAAGCTGTCATTGTTGTGAAAAAAGAAAGTGCTAGCCCACACTTGATTCCCTAGGAATTCTGCATCCCCTGCTGAATATCCATAACATCAGTCTCTGACCATTGCCCAGAATCCACTCTAACCATATATGCAATAGAGGTATGCAGTGCTCACCCACATCCAGTTTTTCTCTCCTTCTTAATGCACAGGAAGACTACACTCCCCAGCTCCCTTGCAGTTAGATGGGCCCATGAGACTAATCATAGCCAGAAAAATGTGTGCAGAAGTGCTATGTTTCTTCTAGATCCCTGCATAAAGAACTGAGCTCTCATCCTTTGACAATCCTAGAAGCCACAGGTTGAGGTGGCAGCCTAACAAGATAGAGGGAGTGCTGCCCAGAGAATCGCCTACCCTGTATTGGACTTCATAAAAGCAAGAAATAAGCCATTTTTTGTTTTGTTTTGTTTTTGCCTTAAGCCCCCGAGATTTCTGGATTTATTTATGAATACAGCATAACCTGGCTAGTGCATATACAATATATTCTATTTCAAGCCTGTGCCCGTTGCTGTTTTTGTTTCTACTTCTGTTTCAACCCTGACATCATGCCAACCTCACTTCATTACTCAGTCAAGATTAAATCTGCTAAATCTAATCCAATAGTACGCACGTCTGTGACTTCTTCAGTCAGTCATTAATTTTCACATTTTTAAATGAAGCTATAAACAAACTCTTTGACCACCACTTGAAATGTCATTGTCTAAATTTGTCAGAATGGCCACAGAATCTGAGCTATTTCCTAACACATCTTCCTGCTCTAAGTGGAAATCTAACAAGATGAACTTTCCAGTAATGAGGCTTGACAACCTTGCCGCCACCAGGAGAAGCAGCCGTCAGGCCAGGAGAAAGGCTGCTAACTTCCTCTCTGGAGTGTTGATTAGGCTTCCTGCAAGTGGCTTACTAGTGGAGGGATTCTTATCACTCCTCCTCTCAACACTATGTGAATCCTGGTCCTCCCTGCACCCACCACAGACACCCATCACACACACACACACACACACACACACACATACACACTGCATATTAAGCAAATCCCAACACTAACATTTTCCAAAAGAATCTGTGCTCTATGCCGATGCCCCAGTGTTATGAGAGACCTACATTCGAGAAGTATTAGATGGAAATTCAATCATAATTAGAGAAGAATGTCTTTTGGTAAATTCCAATTTGTTTAGGTTGTTTCCTTGCATGGAGATGTACACACTCTATAAATCTAGCTTCAACTTGATGGCTACAACTTTTTAGACCCAAAAAAAATAGGGAGGAAATTGTCTTTTAATCTTGAACACCTCTTGGGCAGTCAGACACCAGATCTAAGCTGACAGGACAATATGCTTCTTTCTATCAAGGTTACTTTAAGAAATACACAGTGATCTGGACTAGCAGCAGAACAAGCTCAGAAAGAACTGAGCTCAAAAGCAAACAAAATGTACAAATCATATAAATGCCTAAAAAGCCATGAAGTTACTGAGCTAAATATTTTAAGGACAATATTATTTAAGGTGACGATAAGCCTTCCTTGATTAATTTAAATAGTTTTCAAAACACTTGTATAACATTTCATTTTTCAGGGTATAGACAAATCCTAAGTACAAATAATTAGCATTATCCAAGACAAATGTCTTGAATTCCTCCCATTTCTCCTCATCATGTGACCTCCCACTCCTTCTCTTCCAGCCATTCCCAGAACTTCCTTCTCAGACTTTGATGATGCAATCCGGAGGCATACAGATTACTACATAATTATTGGTATATTATATGTCTTCTAAAAATGATTTTTTTACATTTGCTCTCAGTTTGTAAACAGAAATACAATTACAGAGTTTATATATAGTCCCTAATTATTACTTCTCATTATTCAGGTATATAAACATGTACATTAACTGGTGTAAGTGTTTCCCCCCAACCTTTTTTATGCTCTGGCTTTCCTGTTTTGATCTCTCATGGTACCATCAACCATCTCTTAGAATTTATGTTATCTTCAAGCACTTCTTTCAACAGAGGTAAATAAGTAAAGCCTTGCCTAGGAGAACTGCCAATCATAGAAATGTTTTGAAACTTTGCCTATCAGAGAATATATTTCTGCTTTCACACATGAAAAACAACCTAGCTGGGTATAAAATTCTTGAATCATGGCCTTTTATAAACAAAACTATATAGCTATTGCTTTGGTATAGCTATCAGAGTGGTATAATTCTGGATAATTTTATCTGTCTTCTATTAGCATTTTGGCATTATCTACTTGTTCCTCACTGGACACATGCTGTAATAAGAAAAAATATATTTTTATAAAAATCAACAGATTTGTGATAAGTGTTGATTATTACATTCCCATGTTCTACTGGATATTGAGATGCACGCCAATAATTGCTGTTGTCAAGGAGAGAATTCGGCTGTAAGTTACATATAGACTATTGATTATATAAATGATTAATATTACTACACAATAATTTTAAAATTAACAAAAACCAACACTGGGATTTAATATATTATTTAGGGTGGGGAGAGTAGTGCATCTGAAATAAATAATCAAATGAAAACATCAGAAGTCCTCAAACCTCTCCAGATCTTCCATAAGGCAAGATTGTGAAATCTGAAGGGTCTTACAACAATTTAGCTCTAGCTCTAGCCTCCCTTAGGCTGTACAAACATATCACCTCTTCAGAAAGACAAGAACCCATCCGCCCCCAAAAAAGAAAGATGTCAAACTGATTATACTTTAGAGGAGGTCAGATGGCGAAACACACGGTTGTTAAAAACATACTCCAGGTTCGGAAAACCTGGGTCCTAGTCGGACACTACCACAAACAACGTGTCAGTGACCCTGAACAAATCAACTCCAATGTGCTCTTATCTTCTGATGTGCAAAACTCAGCTAAGAATATTACCTCCCTCGAGAGACTGTTGCAAGAATTAGTAAAAATGAAACAGTACCTTGCATACAAGAAGTGTGAACCAAGAGTTCACATTGAACAAAGAAGCCACACAGAACAGGAGTTACAGGTTGACCGCCACTATTTGACATGTCCCCCAGAAACATCTATGACCATTGAGGTGAGTAGGGCAGGTAGCCTTACTGTAATCCCAAACCAGTTAGACAAACTAAGGAAAGGTGATGGGGTCTGATTCGAGCCATGGGACTTGGTACCAGAACTAGATCCAGCTCTTCTGGTCCCCTGTGCTGTGCCCTATACTCAGCCTCCAACCTGCCCTGTAACTGAGTCTGGTCGCTCAGAGACCTGAACCACTGCAGATTTTGTTACACAAGCACCAGGTGAAGCTGCCCTTAGTTTGAAAAGTAATACATACATACCTCGCTTTATTGCACTTTATTTTATTATGCTTCACAGATATTGCATTTTTTTTTATAAACTGCAAGCAAGACCCTCCATCAGCAAAAAGATTATTATTTGATTTATTGCAACACTTGTTTTGCAGTGGTCTAAAACCAAATCCACAATATCTTTGAAGTATGCCTGGGGAGAAATAGTCCTTAACACAAATGTCAACCAAAAGACTTATATGCATATATGAATAACCCCTGGACACAGACTATAGTGGGGTGAAGACCTGGGGAGTGGATGGGAGTTGGAAGGAGGAGGGGTCAATGGAGGGAAAAGGACATCTGTAATACTTTCAACAATAAAGATATATTTTCAAAAGAATATCCTACCCAGTTTACTCAGTGGTTAGAGCATCAGCCTGCAGACTGCATAGTCTCAGGTTTGATTCCTTCCAGTCAAGGGCACATACCTCAGTTGCAGGCTGGATCCCCAGCCTGGGTCAGGGCACATGCAGGAGGCAGCCAATCGATGTGTCTCACATTGATGTTTCTTGCTCTCTCTCGTCCCTCTCTCTTTTTCTCTTCCTCTCCCCTCCCTTCACTCTCTCTAAAATCAAAGGAAAAAACATCCTCACTCCTTGGGTGAGGATAAAAATAAATCACTGGGAAAATATCCTCAGGTGAAGATTAACAAAACACACACAAACATTCCCCTTCACAATGAGGAAATCCTACTTTTTTTATTAGTTTGTCAGGAAAAGAGGGATGTTTTGTTTGTTCTTCTACCTGGGAAGTGTAGATTCTCAACTTCTTTCCTTTCAAGAGGAAGTAGATCCAAACCCACCAACAGGAATTCCACATCAAGGTTTGACATTGCTATTTAAGGCAATTAGAACAAAGTCAAGTAGCAGTTTTTCATTTCACCTGGCACTTGTTGGAAAGCTAGTCTCCCTAAGCTATACGATCGCACAATCAATTTGTTGGCAAAATTAAGCTAAATAAAAAGGAGAAGTTTTACTCCCACACTCACTAACCAATGTCAGGAAAATCTATGGGGCTCAACACCCCATGCAGTACTCCCGAAAACACCTCTAAAGGGGGAGAGACCATAAGAATACAAGCTACAAAGTCTCCTCCACCTACCATCCAGAGGAGCCTGCACACATGCCTTACTCCCTGCAAGTGAAGTGTTCTCATCCACACAATTAAGAGGTAATAGGACCTACCTCATAGGGCTGTTCTGAGGATTAAATGAGAACATATATCTAATGCACTTAGCACAGTGCCCTATATGGTTATTCTGGGATCCATTATCACAGCCAGGCAAGAATAAAAGCCCCTGTGCTCAAGCAGGGGGTCTCCATAAATGCTGCTATGTCAAGTTATGTACAAAGTAATTGTGCCAGTCCTGATGGTTCACATCTGCTTACCTGAAGAACTTCCTGTGTCATACTAGTAAGAACAGGCTATTTGTGTGTTCCCAGGACCAGCTCTTGCTGCATTGTTTTTGTCGCACTCCTAAAGCTTGTCATGGCAGCCCTGAATCCTGCCTCTATGATGAAGCATTGTCTTGTAGGTCTGGTGTCCAACTGACTTTTAACCTTGATTGGCCAAAGTCATAGAGTCCAAATTTGTTTGCTTTCATATTTCACTGAGGATGCAATTGAAGAAACAACTGTGGTGATGGCCTGCTGACATTTACGCTAAATTCAGCTAGAGAATGACCAAAAATCTCTATTTTGCCTGGAAGAGGCTAGGATCCCTCAGAATTCCAGAAACAAGAGAGACACCAGATCACCCCAGAGCAAGGGGAGCCTCTTCTAGCCTGGGACGTGAGAAGCTCCCAAGACTGCCAGGACGGAACCATCTCATCTGGCCCAGCTAGAACTGGCTGGTTTTGACCTTCGGAGGGAGGAACAGCAGGGGAGACAGGCAGGCTCCTGTACCTGGTCCTGGCTGGCTGTGAGCACCAGATCTCCGGAGCCTGGGTGCCCTCTCTTCTGAGTGCATTTCACAACCTCTGGAATCCATTCCAGGTGCACAACTGTAGAGCTGGCAGTTAGACTGTCCTCACCTCCTCATGGTCTTAGGAATAAACTACAGCTGACAGCGGGATCTGTTTGTTCTCCCATCTGACAACTCCTCCTCCCAAAATTGGGTTTATTCTCAGCATGGAATTGATGACTGCAACTGGACTAAGCAAATGCTATGACTGAGTAATGCAGGTGCCCCTTCACCTCTCAAAATCTATGGGGGATTGGTTCCAGGACCCCTGCAGATACTCAAGTCCCTTATATAAAATGGTATCGAACACTGCATAGTGCCTGAAAAGGGATATTACCCAAGATATAACCCACTGCCAGCCAATGAACCAAGTTAAAAGGTTCACACAGCAACTCCTGCCTTCCTGTGACCATGGCAATTCGGAGAGAAACTTCTTAATTATCCCATTCTTCTCTTTCCTGCACCTCTGCCCATATGCTCCCTGGACTTCCACCCCCAGCAGCCTACATATCCTTCCTTCTCTCCCTTTCCAAATAATTCCTGAAAGCATGGCATTACAGAAAGAGCCAAAAATTGGAAATACAATGCTAATCACACACTAGCAGACATTTCATAACAATTTGGCAAAATAATACTTCATGTGTGACCTCCTTGTAGGTGAGATGCATCCATGGCAAAATGAAATAAAATATCAAAGTCTAATTCAAAGACCCAGAGCAAACATGAAAGGATTGGAAAGTTCATACTGCTTCTTATGTTTTGTTTCTTTTCTTTTGTCAGTGAGATAAAGAGAGATACCAGTGCCTCCCATGCAGGAGCCCATTGTGGTCAACAGCCCCACGATAAGCGGACGATCTTCTTTCCCACAAACTTCGCGCTGTCAAATCACAGAACAAAGGCAGGAGCCCCTGCTCCATCCTTTACTTGTATTCACTGGGGCAAGGATTCTGCCCACTCCTTACTTGCTGTCTGATTTCTCACCAAGGAACATTTGCAAGTTGAAAGATTTATATGCTGTGAAATATTTCACTTGTCATCAGCTGGGGGCTCCGGGCTCCCCGGCATGCAGGTCAGTTCCGGGAAGGTTCCCAGAGTTTCCCTCATAGGAAAGGCCACACTGCTCCCAAGTGGCTTCTGTGGAGAAGCAGGAAGCCAGACATGGCTGTGGCTGGAATGCTCTTCAAAGTCACCCCGGCCTGCCTCCCGGACTACACACCCATCTCTGTGAGCACAACCCCAGGCCCTTCCCAGCCTCTATCACACCGGGAGAGTCCAGCTGCTTACAACTCCAGGAAGGCTCTCTGTTTTGGCAAAGGGGCCAGCCATTTCGTTTTTTTAATACACCTAAAGAGCTGCAGGGCTGGTCGAATGAAAGAAAGTCAAGAGTTCAACCTGGGCACCAACATAGTGGGAGTCTGTTAAGACACAAGTGTAAGAGGCCCTCCCAACTCTATGAAAAGAAAAAAAAAAAAGCAAAAGGAAAGGGACGGCAATAGTAATTGTACACAAAAAAAACACAATGATCAGTACCTATCCCCATAGCACTGTCTGCACCCCGCAGACAGGTCCTTATTCCTTATGAATCGATTTACAGTGGCTGGGGAAGGTAAAGCCGTCTTGAGAAGCAAAGTCTCCTTCAAGCTTTTCCTTTTCTCAGCAATGAAAAATACAATCTATCTTTCTCATTAGTGTTCTTGTAACTTTGATTGTTACTGCACCCCAAAGGGGATGAGGGGCCGTTGCATCTAGTACTGTAATCGTCTGTGCTCAAAGTTTAGAGCCACGTCACCTCATTAACTCAAGTGGCAGACGCTTCTTGGTAAAATAAGACATCTCCCCAACCCCCCCCCCCACCAAAAAAAAAAACAATCCTCAGAAACGCCACCCAACACTTTCCATTCTTGAATCCCCTAGGGAACTCTTCATTCTCCAAAGCCCAGGTGGGTACTCCAGACCAAGGAAGTCAGAGCCTGTCCAGGTGGCCCGGCATCAGTTAGCAGGGGATTCCCACCTGCAGACAAGTGTGAGAACCGCTCTCCTGCACGAGCATTCCTACCTCTAACTGCACAGAAGCATCAACCGGGGAGCAAAGCCGTCCACTCCTGGACCCCAAAGCAACCCATTCACAATCGCTGGGGACAGCGCCAGAGTGATTCAAGTTCCCAGGTGACCCTAAAGTTAGAGTATTTGGATACATGGTTTGATATGTATTACAAAAATGTCATATATATAATGCATAATTCCAAACCCTACCTTCCAGGATAAGCACAGTCCATTCCTTTCGCTAGGTGAGGATGGAGGGTATCCAGACGACAGGTAAGTGAGGGGAGCCGGGCTGAGCGCCCCTGACCTCGGAGCCGCGTTACCTTCCTAGACTCGCTCGGATCTGAGGCTGAGCGCACTCATGCACGCACACGCAGTCTCACGCGCACACACGAACGCACGGACGCACGCACGGACGCACGCACGGACGCATGCACGCACGTCCTGCTTGGAAAGAGGCCTGGGGAACTGCCAGCCATGTCGTCACCGAAAAGCTGCTTTGTAACTTCATTTTGCGGCGCCTAAATTAGAAACGCTTTGCTCACCAAAGCAGGTGACTGCAGTAACGATCACCTCAAGTGGCCATTTTAAAAATTGATCACAGACTTCTGTAACTCCCAATCGGAGCTGCCGTTTGGCAAAAAATGCAGGCCCAGCACTACGTTGGTATAATGGAGAGAGGGAAAAGGGGAAGAGGAGGGGGAGGGGAGGGGGAAGAATGCTTATTGAACCTAAGCAATTTATCTAAGATAATTTTTTTTAATTTGAGAAATTTGACATACTAGAATACTGAAAACAATCACCACCTGGGATATTTGAGAAAAGGAAACAAGATAAATTCCCCTAGGCCAGCCCGTTAAATGGGGGGGGGGGGGGAGCTGGGGGCAAGGTTCCATTGTAATGCTACAATTCTTACGATTTTTAGTCTTCCAGTAATTATGCATGAATCCTCAAATCAAGCTATTGCCTCTGGGTCATGCTTTCCCATTTGTAAATGAAAGGAGTAAGTCTAAGGTGGGGTTTCTCAAAGTTGGCACTATTGACATTGTGGACAGGATATTTCTGTAGCAGCACCCTTGGCCTCCAGTCACTAAATATCAGTAGCACACACTCCCGCCTGGCCCGGTCAGTTTTGACGATCAAAAATGTCTTCAGACATTGCCAAATGTCCCAAGAGGAGCAAAATCAGCCCTGGTTGAGAATCACTGGTTCAAGGTAATTTCGAAGATCTCTTTATTTTCAAAAATTCAGAAAGTGCCTGGAAAAACGAATTTTTGGCATATCAAAGGAATGTAGACATAAAAAAGCCAAAGATAAGAACACGTGGAATTGACCTGTACACAAAGGTTCTCAATCTTGGCTGAATATTGGAATCACCTGAGGAGCTTTTCGAATTAGCAGTCTCAAGGTGAAACGCAGGACCAATCAAATCAGAACTCTGGGACTTCAACAGAGTTTGTGACTTCAGTGGGCAGTGATTTAAGGGCTGTAGGAGAGAACGCTGTAGGAGAAATAAGAAGTCTGTTCATCATTTCTTAGGATTCTGATATTTCATTTTGATTATTAAGGAAAAAATCCAGTCTGTGCTGGCATTGTGCAAAGCACTGGAAAACAGGCCATCATCTTGCATCAGGCCAGTCTCAAGCTTTTGCTTTAAATGAGTCCTCTGCCCACTTCCAGGAGAAGTACACCAGCATATGGAGAACTAAACAAAATGGAAAAGCTCAGTGTCTCTGGAGGAGGTGCCACCATTCATCCCTCTGTTCCCTGCAGTTATTGACCTGAGACCACACAACCATTCTCTCCAATTTATGACTGCCAATTTTGTATTGATCCTCTTCAACGGAAATTATATCTGTTTCAGTTTATCAAGTAAATGGCAGTTGCATCAGAAACTGTGTGCAACTTCCCTAAAAGAGGAAGATACACCTTGTACTCATCTCACTGAATCAGTCTGTGTGGCCAGAATTGGAAGAGGCTTACATATCCAACCAATGAGATAAAGCCATACCAGTCTGATTTAACACAAATGACATAGGCAATTCAAAGGGGTTACTGTAAAGTGACTAAAGAAATCAGCCCTGGCCCAGTGGCTCAGTTAGTTGGAGTGTCATCCTGTAAACCAAAAGGTTTCCGGGTTCAATTTTGGGTCAGGGCTCATAGGGGAAGCAACCGATCAATGATTCTCTTTCACATTGTTTCTCTTTCTCACACCCCCTTCCTCTCACTCCCCCTTCCTCTCACTATAAAATCAAAAACATATCCTTGGGTGAGGATATTAAAATAAATAAATATGTGTGTGTGTGTGTGTGTGTGTGTGTATAAAAGGCTAATATGCCAAGTGTCCCTCCACCCATCCGTCAGTCACTATAACATGCACTGACCACCAGGTGGCAGACCCTCAGTGCAGGAGCTGCCGTGACATGCACTGTCCATTTACAGAGAAACAGCAGCACAGACCTGGCAATGACAAAGCAACACTCGGCTTCCCCCAACTGGGACATAGGTCCTACCACCACCCCAGAGCTACAGCCCACCAAATCACAGCCAATGCTGCCAAAACTCCATTGCCAGCCCAGAAACGATCGCTGTAGGTGCTGGGTAATGACATCACGTAGCAATGCCTGGCTTCCTCTCCCTAGTGACTAGCCTCTTTGCAGTCTCTTCAGCCCAGGAACACGACTTGCTTTATAGCCAGGTGGAAACATTTACACTTTAACCAAATGTCTGTGAAGCATTTTCCTGTGCCACATCTCGTTTGATCCTCACAGAAGTCCTGAAGTAGGTAGATAGGAGACTCAGTGGAATCCTATTTTCTTTTCATTATCCAGAAAATTGATATTTAGAAAGCTTAGAAACTTGACCAACTGAAAAGAAGTAAGAAATGGTGGATCTTGAAAATGACTTCAGGTTTTCTCACTGCACAGAATATACTCAAACATTGCTGCAGTTAAATATTTTACCCTTTGTTATCCCTGCGTCATCTACAATAATAATCTGCTTTGTGTTGATATTTATTGCTGTGCTGCTGACAATTACCTGAAAGAGAAGTTGGGGAGCTTCACTGGGCTGGAAAAAGCTTAGCTAAATCAGAAAGCAGGTCTAATTAAACAAGTTTATTCTATATATAGAAGGCTAAGTTGACTTGCACATGTGCGATACATATAAAGCTCTCACTGGCGCCAATTGCACACGTGTTTCCATCTGTCGTTGTTTATCATGAATTTGGTTGACACTTCAATTATAGAGAAAAGGCAAATAGCAATATTAAAATATTTCTTCTAATTAATTTCCTTTCAATGTGCACAAATTTGTGCACCAGGCCACTAGTAATTAATTAATTAATTAATTCTTTTTTAAAAATCCATGGCCATTTCTTGGAGATGCTATGCTGATTGACTTGGTACTCCTTGCAAAGTGCTCAGTCACCTAACAGGAAAGCTGTGACATAAAAATAATAATGTGTGCCCTGACCAGCATGTTCAGTGGTTAGAGCACCAGCTGGCACACTAAAGGATTGTTAGTTTGCTCCCCACTTTGGGTCAGGAGGTATGTGGGAGGCAACCAATCCATGTGTCTCACACTCTCATATCAATGTTTCCCTCTCTTTCCTTCCTTTCCTCCCTTCCATTCATTCTGAAAAAGCAATGGGAAAAAATATCCTCAGGTGAGGATTAACAAATCAAAAATATATAACAAAAATAAATAAATAAATAAATAAATAAATAGTACAGGAAAGGCCTGTGGATAGGGTGGGAGTGGGGTGAAGAGGGTCAATGGGGGACATCTATAATACTTTCAACAATAAAGATAATTTTTAAAAAAACAGAAGCATGAGAAACATTTTAGGATGAGGAAGTCATTCCATAGCTTGATTGTGGAAATGAGTATACAATTGTTTAGAATTATCAAAATTCCTCAAATTTAAAATGGATGAATTATATTGTATATAAATAACACTGTAATTTTTTAAAAAGTAAAATGAGAAAAATTATGCAATCATAGTTACTGTAATTTTTGTTTGCTATAACAAGCAAATATCAGTGGCAGCCAAAATTTATGGAACACTTACTCTGTGCCAAGCCCTGTGCTAAGCTTTTTATTGTAAACTTCATTTAATCCTCACAACAACCTAATCAGATTGGTATTATTATTATTACAGTCGAGAAGACTGAAGCTTGGTGAGGTTAAGTGACTTGCCCAAGGCCCTGCTGCCAGTAGCCACAGGAATGGGAAATAAAACCCAGATAATCTGACTCTGGAGCCTAAATTCTTGAGGATCATATAACATGGCCTCATGAGTCTTCAATTCAATTGTCAGCTCCTGAAACTAATAATTTTGCATAGCAGTCTTTCCATAACAAATTTCAAAACACTTTTAAAGCATCTAGTAAACAGTCTCAATAAGATCCAAATGGAGAAATGCTATCCCAGGGTCCCCCAGCACAGCTTCAGACCACCTAAACTGGACTCATGTAGGAGACCTTATTTAAATGCAGAGTCCTGAACCTTTACTCAGACCTATTATATCAATATTGTATTCAATTGTGCCTATAAAACTTGAGGAAAGAGAATCTGTCTCTCCAGAATCAAAACACAGAGAAACTGGCAAAGATTAATTTTAAGAGCCAGAAGATTTCTAATAAGGCAGTCCCCTTAAAGATCCCTGGATATATTTTAACATATTCAATTTAGGATATAAACCCACTTACCCGAATACATCATACTTTGCATTGAGAATCTGCCTTCCTCTGGAGACCAGAAATCTGCTTTATTAATGTAACTTAAGCTGTTATTCAAAGCTTTCAACACACGAACACACACACACACACACACACACACACTCATCCCCACAGGAATATGAGTAAACACTATGAAACCAGAAAATGAAATTGTTCTCAAATAACCATTATGACTTTTCTTATATGCTCACATTACAATAAAATTCAGAGTGAGAGCTATCAATGGAGATGGAAATTACAGACCATGCGTTCCTCTGCCAGATATGAGCCCTTAAGGGCTGGGATGGTATCTCATTTCTCTCTGTGTCTCTAGTTTCGAGCACATAGTAGGCAATTAATCCAGTTTTGTGTTAAGAAAGAGAAAGGAAGAAAGGAAACTTCAAAGGAATCAGTGAGCAGATCAATTCCCTGATGAGAAGGAGCCTCACAGGTCATCCATCTTTTCCCCACGCAGCCTTGGGACAGCTCTGCTCTCTGCATATAAGAGAACACAGAGGCTTTTCTTCAGCCCACTGACGTCTCTATGCTTCTTCAACTCTTGAGGCCATGCCTCTTTACAACAAAAGATAATTAGCCCAACCTCTCCAGCACACACATACACCCCAAAGAAAGCCTCCAAATGAAAAATGAAAACCAGAATAAAACATGTTGAGCATGGAAGAGAGAGAAAAGACATATTGTGGTTTAAAAACAAAACAGAAAACACAATAACAGTATACAACACACCAGGGGTTAGGAAAATACCAAATTTTCATTTTACAGCAAAGATTATGGTTGAGTTTTGTTTCATTCTGCTCTTCATGAGTTTCATATTCTTTTTTACATTAAAACATATTTATGCTGCTGCTTCATTCCCTCCAGTCCCTGTGCAACATGAATATGCGCATGGCTGCAAATGTACACACACACACACACACACACACACACACACACACCTACATCATGCACAGATATCGGCCTCTTGATCCTGGAACTTGTGCAATTAGATAATTTCCAAACTGCTACAAAATGAGTGCTAGGGGTGTTACTGCTCAAACAGCATCAGAAGAACCTCTGTGTGGGTTTGGTTTCCAGCCATCGGACTAAATCTGGGTTAGTATATTCAAAGCATTTTACTCCAACTTCCACAGTCACATCACATCATGAACACTCAGACCTTACAGAGACCCGAGAATCATCTGCTTCTAAATCTTTCCTTTTACAGAGAAGGAAATCAAGCTCAAAGGGAAACTGTTTGCCCCAATCAGCTAAGTTGCTGCCTCAGGATCCAGTGCAGTTCTCTCTCTTCTGTACCATGTTGGGACCAATATTTTGTACTTAATAGATAGCTAGCTGGCAGTTCAACGGGAAAATTCATCTTGAGTCCTCTTGGTAATGACGGCAAGATCTAAATTCAATTTCTATAAATAATTGCCAATTTTTGTTACAGTTTCTGAAGAGTGCTGGACTCCAATAATCAATATTATAATAAATGAGGTCTAGCTCTTCTTTCTTGTTAGCCTTTTTTAAGTGCTGGTGGCTAATGGGATGGGAATAAAATATGAAAAAGGAAAGCAGCTTTAAGGTTTAGAAAATCAACAAACGAGATATTCGCATTGGCTGCCCGCTTTCACTTCATAACTCCAACCCTGGATATACTTGAAAAGGCGCTGCCCTCTCACAGTGCTTCTCACAACTCGTCACATGTATCTGACAAAATACAGGTTATGGTTCAATAGGTCAGGGGCAGGGTTGGCGACTTGAGATCTGGCGTTTCCAAAAAAAGCCGCTGGTGACTGCCGTGGTGCTGGTTACAGGAACACACTTAGAGTAGCATCTGCAGCGACCACGGTATCAACACCATGTGAAGCAAACCAGGTGGGAAAGAGTAAGAAGACCAGTGAGCAAGCCCTGGAAGCAATGCTTATAATGAACAGAGCAGAACAGGGAACTGGCCAGCAGAGGTTAGTTACCAGCTGATAAAATAATGTCCTCTAGGCCCAGCGTCTACCTTATCTAGATATCAGTATCGGAAAAGCCCATCGTGTCAGCATTTGTGGCGGTAAGTTGTGCTTATGCAGGAAAGGCATCTTCGAGAAATAAATGTAGGAGGACAAAGGCAGCAGAGGTGCTAGTTCTCTGCATTATTCCTTGGGAACACGGAATAAATGAAACCAGAACACTTTCAGTTGCTTATCAATAACTTCAATGTGGAAAGGTATGTAACCATTCAGCCAGGAGAGTCCAATGCTGAGTCCAGCCCTATCTTGAGTTTACTAAACAAGCCAAACCGTCATGTCTAACAACTTTGCTTAGAGAATGGATTTTGTGCCAGATGGACATTTATTTCAGGAAATCAAATGGGCAACTTAATTTCAACCTTTCTGATTAAGTAGATCCTAGCCATTCTATGAACATGCTTCCAACCTTTCCCCCAGGGAACTGAGTGGTAACATGGAGAGCATGACCGTTTATTTGGCTTAAGGAACACATTAATTTATCTGGTTTATAGAATTTAAACATCTGACGAATGACAGTGGGGTTGATTTTATTCATCAGCTAATTGCTTTGCCACCTGGAGCTGAAGCTTTATATGTGCAGCTTATAAAAGATCTGAAAAGGATCTCAATTATTCTTTAATTTGTTCCTTGAATATAAAGTAGGAAATTCTGGCTTAATCAAACATTGTCTCAATTCTACTGGGATATGTCTAGTTACCTTATAACAAGGTAAGCTTTCATTTAATCATATGATATGATAATTCCCCACTTTCAAGCCAAGTATCCTCTTAGTTACAATCAATTTTCCACTGAAAAAATAAACATTGTCTCTTTACTGAAATCCCAGTAGAGAAAAATAGCCCTTTTTAATGAAACTTGCCGCAGATATAACCACACTAGGAATGTCTGTGTAGGAATCCATTAAACCCCCTAATTTGACATTGCTGGTAAATTGCAGAATAAAGCAAGTTCCGTGAACAATTCTCAATGCACATGGCCATTCTTGGCACACACGAAAGAAATGGATAATGAGTGCACACGCGCACACACGCACATGCACGCACAGAGCATTACTGGAATCTATTAAATCTCACTTAATAAATGTTTTAATCAAGTTGAATTCTACAATTTATCTAAGGGGGGATAAAAGAGAAAAACTAGCAGTCATGTAATTTCTTTAATTGCACCTAGTGAATCTGAAATGCCAGCATGTGCTGGAAAGCTGCTAGAAAGACCGCGACATAAAAGAGGTAACTGGCAGGCAACTGGGACACCTCCTGAAATGTAATCTTGCAACAAGCTAAACGTTAGAACTGCAAAGCCTTTATTTTAACGACCCAGGGAATCGTGGATTTAAACCCAAGTATTTGGTCCTCATCTGACCAAGTTTACCTTTGTCATCTCCTATGTACCATACAGTTGCTAAGATGGGCTAAGAGAGAAGTGGGGGCCAGGCATTACACAGGCTTCCTGGGGCTAAGGAGGCCATCAACCAACACCACAACTGAGAAGAAAAAGGGCAGGTGAAGCCTTACGCAGTTGAGTGGGAGAGGTAAAGGCAGGCCGGGCAGCAACAGGCACACGCTGTCACTGGGAGTACGGACTGGGGTTTGAAGGCAGGGCTCCTCTCCCAAGAAGCCTACTGAAAGGAAGAACTCAGATCCCTTAGGAACTGAGACAGAACTCAGGCAAGAAAGAATGCCACCAGCACTGGGATGCAAACAAGAGATTTGACCATAAGCAAGAATGTGAAAGGCCAAGAACTAGCACAAGGGTGAAAGTTTGCAGAAAAACCCACCCCGTTACATCATCTTTCAAAGCACCTAGAAGTAGGCCTTCCTTAGAAGTAGCTTATTCAATAAGCAACAAACTGTAGTCATACAAACCTTGAATGCTGGGACTGGGAGAGATCTCAAGCAATAGCTAATTTATTGTTAGCAGAAGTAACATGGGTCCCCCAAACGTTGGGAGGTAGTATAGCTTAGGAGATAAGAGTGTGGACTCCAGAGTCACTCTATCCCTCTGTAAATCACTAGGCGTGTTTCTCTGGGCAGCTTTTTTACCTCTGTGAAAGTTAATAATCCTATATAATAAAAGCCTAATGTGCAAATTGTCCCTTCAGGCCGTCATTTGACTGGGAGTTTGACTGGGAGACCAGGTGTTTGCTCACTATGACGTGCGCTGACTACCAGGGGGTGGTGTGGAACATGGAGCTGGCAGTGGGCAGCAGTGGAGGCGCTGCCAGCCCCGATGGGCCCCGACAAGAGCAGGAACATGGCAGGATAGTAGAGCAGGTGAGCGGGTAGCACCAGGCCAAGGAAGGTGTGAGCAGGGGCCCAATCACTCCACCAATCACCCCACAGACGGCGACCAGCGGTAGCAGCAGGAGTCAGGACCGCTGCCTGGCTCCCAGGTGCTAAGGAAGCCAAGCAGGGTGCCCAGCTTCAATCAATCGCCCCTCAGGTTGGATGGTGGAGCAGGTGAGGGGGTGGCACCAGTCCAAAGTGGGGTGCCAGGTGGGGCAGCGGGGCTGCAAGGCTTGGGGCACAAGCTGGGGCTGTGAGGCTGGGGATGCGAGTTGGTGCCCAAATGCCACAGGCCTCCCTAAAGGACCCCATCTGTGCACAAATTCATGCACTGGGCCTCTAGTAATAATAATAATAATACCTATCACACTGGATTGTTGTGAAAATTAAATGAAATAAGCCACAGACAACAATTATAATAGTGTCTGGGATATGTAACAACTCAATAAACGTTGCCTTCTATGTTATTACTGCTGTTGTTATTATTATCATTATCACTATTATAAACGGAAATGTGCCCTTCCCAAATTTGCATGTTGAAGCCCTAACTGCCAATACGACTGCATTTGGTGATAGAGCCCTTAAAGAGGTAATTACAACCCGGCCGGCGTGACTCAGTGATTGAGCGTCAACCCATGAACCAGGAGGTCATGGTTTGATTCCCAGACAGGGCACATGCCTTGGTTGTGGGCTCAATCCCTGGTGCGGGGCATGCAAGAGGCAACTGATCAGTGATTCTCTCATTAGTGATGTTTCTATCTCTCTCTCCCTCTTCCTTCCTCTCTGAAATCAATGAAAATATTTATTTTTAAAAATATGTCATTTTGGTTAAATGAGGAAAAGAGTACAGGGGTTTCTCAAAAATTCAAAATAGAGCTACCATATGATTCAGCACTCCCTCTTCTGTGTATATCTCTGAAGGAAGCAAAATCACTACCTTGAAGAGATATCTGCAACATTATGTTCACTGCAGCTTTATTCACAGTAGCCAACCTAAGTGTCCACTGATGGATAAATCGGTAAAGAAAAAGTGGTATTATATACAACTAGAGGCCCAGTGCAGAAAATGTGTGCATGAGTAGGGTACCTAGGCCTGACCAGTGATTAGGACTGATCAGGGCCTTCCAGCTGCCAGCCTTCCCCAGCTGTCAGCTGCCAGCTGGGGCCTTCCTTCATTCCATGCCACCCCCTGGTGGTCAGCACACATCATAGTGAGCAATTGAACTCCCAGTCTCCCGGTTGAACTCCTGAGGGGACACTTTGCATATTAGCCTTTTATATATATATACTAGGGGCCCAGTGCACAAAAATTTGCGCACTCGGGGGGGGGGGTGGGAGTCCCTCAGCCCAGCCTGTACCCTCTCGCAGTCTGGGACCCCTCAGGGGATGTTCACCTGCTGGCATACCTGGCCAGCCTAGGTGAGGGGCTGGTGGCTGTTTGCAGGCTGATCAAGCCCCCCAGTGGGGACCCTCACCCCATGGATGGGTGACGAGCTGAGGGACGTTTTCAGGCTGCCCACAGCTCCCATTGACCCAACGTCTCAGCAAGGCTGGCTGGAATCAGGTTTCTGGGGTTTATTTATCTTCTATAATTGAAACTTTTTTGCCTTGAGCAGAGGTCTAGTCAGGCAACGAAGCCTCCTGTTTGCTTAAGCTCCGTGGCTTCTATAATTGAAACATTGTTGGCTTGAGCAGAGGCCCGGCCAGCCTAGGCAGGCAGTTTCAATTCCATCACTGGTGCAATGGAAGCCTCCTGTTTGCTCTAGCTCCATGGCTGCCAGCCGCCATATTGGCTGGGTTAATTTGCATACAGCTGCTCTGATTGGCTGGTGGGCATGGCTTGGCTGGTGGGCATGGCTTAGGTGTCTCAGAGTGATGGTTAATTTGCATAATACTATTTTATTAGATTATATATATGGAATATTATTCAGGCATTAAAAAAGAAGAAAATCCTGTCTTTTGTGGAAACGTGGTACTATACTAAGTGAAATAAGACAGAAAAAGATAAATATTGTTGTTCTCACTCACATGTGGAATCTAAAAAAAACAAACAAAGAAATGCAGAGAGGAATGGTGGTTGCCAACAGCTAGGGAATGGAGGAAATGGGGAGGTGGTACAGACTTCCACCTAAAAGATAGTAAGTGTACAGACTTCCACCTAAAAGATAGTAAGTTCTGGGGATCTACTGTTCAGCATAGTGACTATAAATAACAATATCTTTTATGGAAGTTGTTAAGAAAGCACATCTTAAAAGTTATCACTCTCTCAAGAAATGATAATTGTGTGATAGGATGAAGGTGTCAACTAACATCTTATGGTATAATTGTTTCATAACATGTATATGTATCAAATCATCACACTGTACACTTTTAATTTACATATGTTATATGTCAATAATATCTCAATAAAACTGGAAAAATATTTTTTTAATACTTATAGGTAAAATGATCTGATTCTACTGCAGGTTAATTCCATGATAATGAAATCAGATGTTTGAGTTGATACTTTTTAAGGCAAAATAGATTCATGGGAGTTGGTTTTTCCTCTCTACTTTTATAGATATTTTAACTTTAGGAGGGAGAAATTTTAATAAAAACATTATACTTGGTTCGTTGTTCACATCCCAATGTTTTGAAAAATAAAACATTACAAGTATATTTTAAGATTGAATGGGGTCATATGGGTGGATCTTAATACAATTAGACTGATGTCCTTATAAGAGAAGAAGACAGCAGGGAGCACACACTCAGAGAAAAGGCCATGTGAGGACCCAGCAGGAAGGAGGCCATCTGCAAGCCAGGAAGGCATCGGGAGAAACCAACACCAGCACCTTCATCTTAAACTTGCAGCCTCCAAAAATGAAAGAGAATGCATTCCTATTGCTTAAGCCACTTGGTCTGTGGTACTTGATTATGGCAGCCCTACTGAACTGATAGAGTCACTATCATCATCTGGTCCAAGTCACACTGCCAACTAAAGGCAGAGGCAGCATGAGGGCCCAGCCTCAATGCTCTTCCCACTCGCTCCACATTCTTTCCTCAAATTCCCACTGTGGTCTCTTAGACTAGAAATATCAGTTCCTTATCAGGTACGAAGAGGCTAATTTATTATTTTAAGAAAATATGGAAAGTCTAAGAAACATGAAAATGTCAGAGAAAATCAGTTGTCTCTGTCTCAAAGAGAGATGCTAGTTCTGAATTCTACACCCTCCCTCTCCCCTACCTTCACCTAGTAACCTCAGACAGGTCTAAAGCGGCTGCATTGAGGAAGCCTAGAGCTGAGGCCCTAGGCTGTCGTCAGGTCACAGGTTACATCCAATACACAGGTGGCATCTGCACACTAGAGCAGGAGCAATCCAAGGAGCCTGACTGGACCTTGATTCATAACCAGACTTCCGCTCACCTCAGTGGCTGCCACAGTAGTCTTGCCTTTCTGCCCCTCCGGAAACAGGTTAGAAGACTCCCTATGCAGACAGGGCATTTTTACTCCACAAGCAGCTCTGCCTCTTTTATAAAATGAATGGAATCAGTCATCAATGTTTCCAATACTATGCCTTGAAAAGTGGGATGTGTAACTCATTAAAATTCCTCTAGAGCTCAATAAATGGTGCTAGAATAACTAGTCACATGCAAAAAAAAAATGAAGTTGAACCCTTTCCTCATACCATATACAGAAATTGACTCTAAGTGAACCAAAGAGCAAAATGTTAATGCTAAAACTTAAAAATCTTGGGGGGGGGGGGAAGGGCAGAACACAGGGATAAATCCTCATAACCTCAGATTTTCTTTTTAGATGTGACATCAAAAGAAAAAAATAGGTAAATTGGCCTTCATAAAAAGTAAAAGCATTTGTGTATCCAATAATATGACTAATCAAAAAAGTGAAGGGACAATTCACCGAGTGAGAGAAATTATTTGTAAATTATACATCTGCTAGCGGATTAAATCTGGAATATATAAAGAACTCACAACTCAATCATAAAAAGACAAATGTTAAAAATGGCAAGGATCTGAATAGACATTTCACCAAAGCTACGCCACTAAGCACATGAAAAGATGATGAACATCGTTAATCACTAACAAAATGCAAATAAATATCACAATGAGATACCTCTTCACACCTACTAGGATGCTTCTAAATAACAAATATGGACAGTAGCAAGCATTGGCAAGGCTGTGGAAAATTCGGAACACCCCTACACTGTTGGAGGGAATATAAAATGGTGCACTTTCTAAAACAGTCTGCCAGTACCTCAAATGGTTAAACATATAACTGCCATATGACCCAGGAATTCAAATTCTAAGTATCTACACAAGAGAAACGTGTTGCCCTATCTGGTTTGGCTCAGTGGACAGAGTGTCAGCCTGCGGACTGAAGGGTCCCAGGTTTGATTCTGGTCAAGGGCATGTACCTTGGTTGCAGGCACATCCCCAGTAGGAGGCATGCAGAAGGCAGCTGATCGATGTTTCTCTCTCACCAGTATTTCTAACTCTCTACCTCTCTCCTTTCCTCTCTGTAAAAAATCAATAAAATATATTTTTTAAAAGAAACGTGTTTACAAAAACTTGCACATGAATGTTTAGAGCATTATTGTTCATACTAGCCAAAAGGTGGACACAAATGTCCATCAACTAATAAATGAATAAGCCCCATGCGGTGCACTCACACAATGTAATATTAAGTGGAATTAAATATTAAATGGAATATAAAAAGAAATGAAGTACTGACACATGCTACAAGACAGATGAACCTTGAAAATATTATGCTAAATAAAAGAAACGATATCAAAAGGCCAAGACACTATTTGATTCTGAAATGTTCAGAATAGGCAAATCTATAGGGACAAAAAGTTGATTAGTGGCTGCCGTGCCTGGGGGTAGGAGTAGGTATGGAGTTTCTTTTGGGGGGATGGCGAAAATTCACTGTGATGGTGGTGCATAACTCTGGGAATAAAATGGCGTGTACTCTATAAATGGGTGAATTGTATGGTATGTGAATTTTATCTCAGTAAAGCTCTTCTGAAAAATCCACCAGTCCCCTCCACATCCAGACCCCTTTTCCCACTCTTCAACATTCCATACTGCGTACTCATTCTACCAGGAGGCCCCTTTGTGATGCACATGACCATCCAGGTCAAACTCACATTTGCAATCTTCTGCCTTTGGTCTTTCAAATTCTCTGTATATCCACAGTTCTTCCTATCATTCCTCATTAAGGAACATTTTATTTTCCAGAATCCCATCATTTTTTCCAAGATAACTTTTTGGTGTCTTAATCATAAATAACAAGTCTGTTTCCAATAAAACCAGGATGAAAAAGGTTGATGAGGTCAAACTTCTATTTTCAAATCTCTTGCTCCAAGCAGATGGATATCCCAGGTGCCAGTGGAATGTGTGTTGCATGAACACACAATATTTTCTCTGACCTTATTTTCAGAGACTAACAGTTCAGATATCCGGTAAGGTTGGGGATTTCTAAATCCACTGTCTTAGCATTTAAAAGTGAATTACTAGAATGGAAGATATCTAAATAGCCAATCAGAAAACAGAAAATTAGCCTCCCAGCCTATGCTTATAGTGAACAATTTCCACCCTCTCTATTATTAGCCATTTCTAAATACTATGCTCATTCAAAATTATCTGTCTTTACCATGCTTCCAAATTCAGTTATTGCCTAAGTTTTGTGCAGCGGGCATCTATCTGCTCCTTAGCAGTAAACCAGATCATGGTGTTGCCAAAAAAATAGCCCCTCAAATACTTAATGCAGTTAAAGGCCTCTTTAAGAGCTCAAGTAATTCAGCCTCCCTTTTCCCAGTCAGAAACGAAGGGATCAAAGGCAAGAAGCAAAAAAATGTAAGAAGATAGAGTAGGGATCATGGCGTTTGTTAAGCTCTTTCTTTCCTCCCATCTCTCTCATACATCTCCTTACTTCTCCCCAAAAATATAACTTCCTTGTAAAAGAAAAATAGAATGATATTTTTCTTTAAAAAGAAAACAAGATAACTAAACCATAGAGCTTATTCAGCTATCACCAGTTTTATGTGTTTCTCTATGCAATTTTATCATATGTGCAGCTTCATGTATCCATGGATTGGGGTGGACCAATCAAAATACAGTCTCCATCCCCACAAGCCTCCTGTGTGCTAACCCTTGATAGCCACAGCAAGCCTAACCCATTCCGCATATCAACATCCCTAACCCCTGGCAACCACTCCATCTCTATTCTTAGCTCACAAATATTTCATAAATGGAATAGTACAGTATGTATCCTTTCGGAATTGGCTTTCTTTTATTCAGCATAATTTCCTTGAGGTTCATCCAAGTTGTTGTGTATATCGATAGTTCATTGCTGAGTTGTATCCTGTGGTATTGATGTACCATCATTTGTTTGACCATTCACCCACTGAAGGACATTTGTGTTTTGTTTCCAGTTTGCGACTATTATTAAAGTTTCTATGAACATTCCTGTACAAGTTTCTGAGTGAACATAGACTTTATTTCTCTGAGTGAATGTAGATTTTATTTCTCTGGAATAAAGACAATTAGAAGGTTTTATGGTGATTATATGTTTAATTTTTTTACAAACTGCCAAACAATTTTCTAGAGTGGCTGTGCAATCTTACATTCCTACCAACAATTATTAGTGATCCAGTTTCTCCACAATCTTGCCAGCATTTGGTGTTCATGACTATCTTCGTTTTAGCCATTCTGCAAGATGTTAGTGATATCTCATGATTTTAATTTGCATCTCTAATGCTCAATGATGTTGAGCACTTTTAAGGTGCTTGTCATCTGTATATCTTCCAGAAATGTCTGCTCATATAGTTTTCAGATTTTCTGTTTGTTTTTTAATGTTGAGTGCTGAGAATACTTTGTATATTCTCAATACAAGTCCTTTACCAGATGTGTAATTTGCAAATGTTTTCCCCCAGTCTGCAATTTGTCTTTTTTATTCCTGTGTTTCACAAAGCCAATTTTTAATTTTGATAAGGTCCAATTATTTCTTTGATGAATTGTTTTTGAGGCCAAGTCTAGGAATTCTTGGCCTATTTTAGATCACAAAGATTTACCCCCTTTTGTCCCAGAAGTTTTATATTTCACATTTTAGTCCATGATCCATTTTGAGTTAATTTATGGATAAGGTGTGAGATTTAGATCAATGGCCAATTTTTCAGTCTATAGATATCCAACTGTCCCAGCACCACTTATTGAAAAGACTATCGCTCCTCCATTGAATTGCTTTGGCTCCTTTGTTAATAATTAATTAAGCAATTTGTGTAGATTTATTTCAGGGTTCTCTATTCTGTTCCATTGATCTGTGTATCTATTCCCCCTAAACCACACTGTTCTGATTATTGTAGCTGTACAATGAGTCTTAACTTCAGGAAGAATAATTTCTCCCACTTTAGTCTTCTTTTTCAAATCTGTTCCAGCTTTCCCTTTCCATATGAATTTTGGCACAAGCTCATCTATCTCTACAAAAAAATCTAGCTGAGATTTTGGTAAAAATTACATTAAACTTATATGTAAATTTAGAGAGAATTGATATCTTTATTGTATTGAGTCTCCCCATTTACATTACGTCTCTGCAAATAGCATGGTGTGTTGTTTTTTTCATTTATTTCATCAGCATTTTGTAATTTTCAACATAGAAATTTTGCACATTTTGTTAAATTGATACTTAAGTACTTCATTTTTGCAGCAATTATAAATGGCATTGTATTTTTTATTTAGGCTCATTGTCATAAAGAAATGCAATTGATTTTTGTGTGATGATTTTGTATTTTTCCACTTTATCAAAATCCCTTAGTTCTGGAAGTTTTTTGGTAGATTCCTTGGGATTTTCTAGGGAAACCATCATGTTGTCTGCAAATAGAGACAGTTTCATCTCTCTTCGTTTCCAATCTGCTTACCTTTTATTTCTTGTTCTTACCTTATCAGTGGCTAAACTTCCTAGTATTATTTGAATGAAAGTAATGAGAGCAGGCATCCTTGTCTTATTCCTAATTTTAGAGGGAAGGCACTTCTACATCACCAATAAATACAATGGTAACTGCGTGCTTTTTTATGAGTTTGAGGCAGTTCCTGTCTATTCCTAGTATACTGGCAATTTTTATTATGAATATGTGTTAAATTTTGTCAAGATTTTTTTTTTTGCCTCAATTGATATTTTCATATGATGTTGAACTGGTTTCTAGTTTGGTTCCATTATTGGCCTGAGAACATATGCTATACAATTTCAATTCTTTTAAATTTGGTAAAGTTTGTTTTATGACCCAGGATACAGTCTATCTTGGTGACTGTAGCATAGGTGCTTGAAATGAATATATATCCTGCTATTGTTAGGAAAGGTGTTCCATAAATGTAATTAGATCCTGTTATTTGATGGTTTGTTCAGTCTTTCTGTATCTTTGCTGACCTGTCCACTCATTCTAGCAATTGCTGAGAGTGAAGTATTGAAGTCCACAATTATTGACCATTTCTCTCCCCCACCAACCAGCCTAGTCCCATCTTTCAGCAAAGAGTCCGATACTTTTCTCTCTGGAACTTAATCCCTTGGAGGGTTCAAGGCAGAGGAGCCATTCCTTTGAAGATTGTTGGTATTTTAAACTAAGAGCCCTGAGCATTGGTGAAAAGTGATAAAACCCAAGCCTGGTAAAACCCTTTCCAGAGGTAGATGCCAGAAGAGATGCAGCCACATATAAAGTTAGTCTAGGAGGCAGTAGATGTGTCAATCAGGCAAAGCCAAAGTTAGTTCCAACCAGTAAGCTAGAAGTGGCAAGGAGCTCAACAGAGCCGCCAACGGCTGAAGTCTTAATCAACGACCAAAGTGAGGAACCAGCCAAGAAGCTCAAAAATGTCAGGATCCCACTCAGCCCTCAAGAAGAAAGATCAAAGACTGTGACCACGTTAAGAATCGAGCAGGAGTATTTTGCCGACGAAGAGTTAGGAGATGATTTGTTTCCAGAATAATATGCACACTCTATGTTATTTATTAGAGGAAAGAAACTGCCTTGCAAGATAATATTCATGTTAAACCTTGGATTAAATATACAAACTGTACACTTTCAAAGCTTTAAGTAAATGTATTTTGCTCTATGAGTATGGGTTTAAGCTTGTTTTGTTTTTAATGAAACTAAAATAAAAAAGAATGTCAGGCCCTAACCAGTTTGGCTCAATGGATAGAGCGTCAGCCTGTGGGCTCAAGGGTCCCGGGTTCGATTCTGGTCAAGGGCAGGTACCTTGGTTGCAGCACATCC
The DNA here is from genome assembly GCA_004026665.1 of Murina feae. Lineage (NCBI taxonomy): Eukaryota > Metazoa > Chordata > Mammalia > Chiroptera > Vespertilionidae > Murina > Murina feae. The sequence continues at coordinate 52,050 of PVJC01003169.1, forward strand.
CCAGTAGGAGGTGCACAGGAGGCAGCTGATCGATGCTTCTCTCTCATCGATGTTTCTAACTCTCTATCCCTCTCCCTTCCTCTCTGTAAAAAAAAAATCAAATATATATATATATATATATATATATATATATATATATATATATATATAATGTCAGGATCCAGGATATGAGGAGGACATGTGAGGGTTTCATTTAATTTCATGTGAGCCTTAGTGCCCTAGGACTCCTATGGCTATACTGCGATTCATCTTAAAAGTATCCAAAGGAATTAACTGCTCAGCAACAGGATGATGGTGAAGAAAGTTTGAGCTGTATTTTCTGAAAATTCATATTCCATGGTTCTCATCTTATTTGATCCCTCCATCTCATTAGTCCTGGTCAGGGGCAGAAATGCCTATTAAATACTCATTAGACAAGCCAACAGCTGGGCAAAGAGGCAGAAAAAATAGGTGACTTTAGGAAAAAGGATAAAACTTTCTTTAGTGACTAGAATGTCTAGTAACCCTCAAATTATGTATCACAGACTTCTAGGAGGCAAAAGACTGATATTTTCTAAAGTTGTGTTGAAATACACACAACATAAAATATATCATCTTAATCATTTTAACTGTACAGTCCCATGGCATAAGTACATACACATTGTTCTGCAACCATCACCACCATCCATCTCCAGAACTTTTTCATCTCTGCACACTGAAACTCTGCTCATCTAATCTAATAAAAGAGTAATATGCAAATTAACCCTCACTCTGTTACACCTAAGTCACGCCCACCAGCCAAGCCACACCCACCAGCCAATCAGAATGACAATATGCAAATTAACCCAGCCAATATGGCGGCCAGCAGCCACAGAGCTGGAGCAAACAGGAGGCTTCAGTTGCACCAGCGATGGAGAAAACTGCCTGCCTAGGCTGGCTGTGGCCTCCACTCAAGGCAATTATAGAAGATAAATAAACCCCAAAAACCTGCTTCCAGACAGCCTCTCTGGAAATTTGGGTCAATTGGAGCTGTGGCCAGCCTGAAAACAGCCCTCAACCCCTCACCAGGCTGCCCAGGCACCCCAGTAGGGACCCAAATCCTGAAGGGGCTGTGAACAGCCTGAAAGTGGCCCTCAGCCCCTCACCCAGGCTGGTCACACCTCCATGGGTTGAGGGTCCCCACTGGGGAGGCTTGGCCAGCCTGCAAACAGCCATCAGCCCCTCACCCAGGCTGGCCAGGCATGCCAGCAGGTGGACATCCCCCAAGGGGTCCCAGACTGCGAGAGGGCACAGGCCAGGCTGAGGGACCCCCCGAGTGCACAAATTTTTGTGCATTGGGCCCCTAGTAAAATAATAATTTCCCATTTTCCCTTCCTCAGTCATTGGCAACCACCATTCTACTTTCCAAAAAGGCTGCTTAACCTCCCAATATTATGTTAATCAATTGGAAATAACTCTGAAATGATGCTGACAATATCCCCATCCTCAATGGCAAACTGCTAGTAGCTCCTGTTCTTTGATACCAATATTCCAACCTACATGCTAAGAAACCCAGCCCAAACCCCTGCTCCTTTCCTGCAAGTCTGGGGAAAGGCTTGTCCTTGATTCACAAAAGCACTCACCTGTGATCTGGCCTGGAGCAGCGCCCTCAATGGAATCAACCTGGAGAGACCTGGAGGCATAGCCCCACGGGAGGTGCTGTGCTGGTAGCTTCCTTACTCAGGAATGGGAGACAACCGCTTTACACACCTCACAACCACCCCCAAGCCAGACTATTCCAGGCCGTCACACTGTGCCACCCATTGCCCCATCCCAGGCAAAGAGGAAGTTGCTGGCCTCACAACATTTTGTCCTCTGACATAAGGCTTATGAACGGGCTACCATAAAGGGGTCCCAGGGCACCTTCCCCATCCTCCACTGGTGCCAGTCTAATATGTCCAGGAAGAGATGAATCAGAGCACCCCCATGAGGTTACTGCTTTATTTTATCACGTCATTTAAAGGAGGCACAGGCTACCCTAAAACAAAGTGGAACCAGGGCATTTGCAAACCCCTCGGTCGATGGCAGTGGAAGTACACTGAATTAGATCACTGTCTCGTCACACCAAGACACTCCGCAGCGCTAATGTGCTGCTACAATTCAGGACTGGGCCCCAACAATAACGCCGGGACTGCAATTACTATAATGACCTCCCACTGCTCTTGTGTCTTTATAATTAAGTCTTTATCAGTAGGCATCGGCCACTTAAACCTAACTCGCTGTAACTACGGCAGCGTGTCATCTACATTTTCACAAAGAATTACTGAATCATATTTCTGTCACCGAGATGAAAGGGGATATTTTAGTTCAAGTGCCATTTGTAGACAAGCCGCATCAAGGAAAATCAAGCTGTCCGTTAGCAGTACTTTCTGACAAGTGAAACTCAGCGGCGAGATGCTGAGGGGTTTTGTGGATGTATGTTTTGGCTTCTCCCAGCTTCTTTTTTGCACAACTCCACTTCCTGTCTACATAAACGGCAGGGAAAGAATGACACCGAATTCAGAACACACTCGATCACACAGAATTTCTCGAGGTGGAGAGGGCGGAGGCGCTCGTGGGAGGCCCTGAGATGCGGACTGAGTTGTCCCAAGTCGCAGGGGTGTGACCGACGGAGCTGGGTCTGCGACTCACACCTCCCAGCTGCAGGCTCCTTCCTCCCACTCTCCCGGGAGGCCGCCCACGAAGCTGGAAAAGTGCATTTTCCTCAGCAAGCACGTGAGAAGGACCCCAGGTCTGAAGAAAACACATTCCAAGTTCACGTTTCCAGTCGTAATCACTTCCTGACATCAGCACTCCAGCGAGTGCTCACATGCCTTTTTGGCGGAGCCCGGTCGAGTGGGCTAGACAACCTTCTGTCCAAAAAAGCTGCCCCGATTCAAGGCCTCACCATAAGTTGTAGGGGCTTCAGCCAGGACCTCACCCTCAGCACTTGCATCTTAGTGAGGGAAACCCCACTCACACTCTCTGGTCCTCACTTCTCTAGGATACAGGGAGAACCTCCAACCTCCAGTCCCACCGCCAACCAATCTGAACCACACTGGCCTCTCCCAAGTGACCAGACCAGGCTATTTGTGCTTTCCCACATCACCAAAAACCTTTTGGCTTTAAAACCTGCTCCTCCACCCTGCCGGTGTGGCTCGGTGGTTGAACAGCAACCTGTGAACAGGAGGTCATGGTTGGATTCCTGGTCAGGGCACATACCTGGGTTGCAGGCTCGACCCCCAGTGGGGGGCATGCAGCAAGCAGCCGATCAGTGACTCTCATCATTGATGTTTCTATCTCTCCTTCCCTCTCCCTTCCTGTCTGAAATCAATAAAAAAATATTTAAAAACAAAAAGTGCCTGACCCGTGTGGCTCAATGGTGAGCACCAACTTATGAGCCAGGAGGTTACGGTTGGATTCCTGGTCAGGGCACATGCCTGGGTTGCAGGCTCAACTGCCAGTATGGGACCTGCAGGAGGCAGCCATTCAATGATTCTCTCTCATCATTGATGTGTCTATCTCTCCCTCCCTCTCCTTTCTCTCTGAAATCAATAAAAGTATATTAAAAACAAAAAAAACAAAAAAAAAAACCAGTTCCTCCAATGAGCATAATTCCTTCCAGAATCAGGGAAGGCCACTCGCATGGTGGGGGAAGAAGAGAGAGGGGAGGAGGAGCTCGGCGGAGAGAGGCTGGGCTGTTCCCGGAGACTGTGGCACCACAGCGGTGGAAGCTCAAGGACACACAATGGCCCTGCGGCTCTGCTCCAGACCGCCAGGCCCCAGAGACACGGGACACTTTCTGCTTATTTATGTGAGCGATTCTGACTCCGGCTGGGAAACCTGATGCTGCCACCACTTGCCACCTTTTTCAGTGTCATCTTTGGCCACAACTGCCCCCCCCCCCTTTTCCTTGCAACTCTATCTTCATTTTTAACAACACGAAGGCTAGAGCTGGACACAGATGTGAAAATGAGAACAAAACGCAGAGCGGGGGAAGGAAGCATGCTGGGGGGTGGGGCAATTCTATTCAATTTTCTCCCACATATTTGCACCCGCTGAGGAGCATCTCAGATTTTCCCACCTCAGCAGGGACACCTACTGCGAAGGCAAGACCCATCATAGGTGTGGCCACTGCTGCTGACCTGCTTCTGCCACTGCACCGCCTGCGTGGAGGCAGCCAAGCCCGCAAAACCGGCACAGGATTCTACCTTGGGATGGGAAATCCAAGTTGTTCTCAGCCCTGAGTTCGGCAACAATTTCAAGATGTTCCCTGAACCCTTGTTTCCACCTATTGAACGGAAGCCTGGAATCTATACACGTCTGGTGTGTAAGTGATACCAGGAAGCTAGAATCAGGCTTTGAATACTTTTTTTAAAATAGGTTTTTATTGATTTTGAGAGAGAGAGGAAGGGAGAGGGAGAGAGAGGGAGAGAAACATCAATGAGGGACATATCAATCAACTGCCTCCTGCACGCTCCCTACTGGGGGTTGAGCCCACACCCTGACCAGGAATTGAACTAGCAACCTCTAGGTGCATGGGATGACACTCAACCAACTGAGCCACACCAGCAGGGCGGCTTGGAATACTTTCAGGCATGTCTTTTTCTTCCTTGCTGGTCTTTGTTCTCTAAAGCGCTCTTCTCAACTGGAGATGTGTCAGTGAATTTCCAGATAACCCTGTCACTGGGGGCTGCAGGCACTTCCTGGCTTTGCTTGCCCCTGCTCGGCTGACCACTGTGTACTGCATGTGTTAGATGATCCTTCATCCTGGGGTTGGCACACAGTCAGGGTGCACCTTGGCCGGGGCCGACGGGGAAGAGGACTCTGAGCGCAGTAGATCTATGCTGATGAGGATCCCCGCTGCTGTCGTCAGCCCACACCCAGCCTGCCAGATCTCCTCTCCTGAGTCTGCTGCTCTCACAGGGAGCTTAAGTCGACGATTGTTTCTGCTAATGCTCTCAGCTGCTACCTTTTCATCTGACAAGGGACTTGGCCAAGTGATGAAAGACATAAGCCAAAATCCACTCTATGCCTCATCATACAAATACTTGGCTTTCCTGGGACCAAGATGCCTTCCAGGGACTGACACGTTTCTAGGTTCTTTACCAGCCCTGCTGTGTGGACAGGCTGGGATGTTTCTCTGGGTAAATGCCAAGATCCTCCCTGGAGGGCAAAAGAAATGTCAGAAGCACAGCTCCTATTAGATAACCTGAAATATGGCTAAAAACATATTCACTAGGAAGACTCTCTCTTAGGCATTATTTTCACCAAACACAGAGGTAATTTTTACCCCCAAAACATAGAACGGAGCCCAAAGCACTGAATGTGAGACAACACCATTCTAACCACCGTTCGGTTAAGGTAAATTCCTAAAGAAGTTAGAGCCCTCTGGTTCAAGCACCACTAAAATTATAGATGCAGTTATCCTTTGCCCCAATAAAGGAATTTCTACAGACTTACTAGCATGCATGGGACAATACAGACCAGGTGGGTCAGTGTGGCATTACAGGTATGCCTCGCTTTTTGAAAGTTCATTTCATGCCATTTCACTTTTCCGAAAGGCCTATATTATTAGTACTGTTTTGCTAAAAGAAATCCAAGAAGATTGTCACTTTTAAGAAAAAAGGCAAAATGCAAAAATAGCATCCAGCATTTTTGCAGCGAGCTGTTACAGAGGCAGCACACACCCTGAGCAACGATAGTGGCATCAGAAACTACCCTCAGCATCTCGGCGTCACACCACCTCAGCTTTGAGCTGTGTCTGTGAGCATCTGGTCTTCATCCCTATTGTGTGTGTTCATTAGTAAGCTGTGTCCTAAGGTGACTGCTTCCTCACTTTATTCCGTTTCAGCTTATAAAAGACTTCACAGGAACACTCTACTTTCAGATAGCAAGGGAAACCTGTGTTTTTAATAGCAAAAGACTAAAAACAATGCAATAGGGTACTGATTGAATAAATGATGGTATATTCATTCCATAGAAGACAATGCAACTACAAAAAAAGAGAAGATTTTTATGTTCTGAAGTTAAGAATAAAAAAAAACAAGGTTCAAGATAATGTATTATCATATTATAATATGATGCCTTTGGAGTAGAAAAGGAAGGAAAATAATGTTATATTCATATTTGCTTAATTTTCACTAAAAAACACCAGAGAGGATGATAAAAATCTAATAATAATGGCTGCCTATAAGGATCGGGAAAGAGACAATAAAGATTAATAAGGAAGAAGGAGAGACTGATTTTGAAGCACATATATATTTTTTTAATTTTCAAACTTGTAAAAATATTAGTACTAATCCAAAAAGAGAACATAAAGAAAACTGTTTTGGGGCTAAAGTCCCTCTGCTGGTAAGTGGTAGAATTTGAACCCAAGTCTATCTGCTTCCATGTCCATAATCTTGACACCATAATGCTCTGCCTTCCCCAAAACTCAAGCAACTCACCTGCTGTTAGATAACGAGCAGGACTGACCTAGAGCACAGGGCCCTGCTCCCACTCCCAGGTCTCCCCTGGAGTGCTTCAACTTCTGGGGATTCCAAAGCAGCAAGCCATTCAGGTTTGTCGGGTTTTTTTAAACTCCATCAAAGACTCAGGTAGTAGTAACAAGCCAGAGTGGGAAGCCATCTGCAAAGAGAAATAAATCCTAACAAACGTAAGTTGAGTAAGTTTAAATTTACAGCCCTTCGTAATCCAAGCATTAGAGCTCATTTGTTTATGGTGAATTGCGTGCTATAAGCCCTCCCAGGAAAAAATAACAATACGTTCCAAACACATTATATCTGTTGGCCTGGTTTATGGCCATGCCTTGGCTTATATTAAGGAAAGGGCTCCTTCTGCCATTACATAGCAAGGAGGCTGTTCCACAATGGCTATTTTAAACAAAATCTACAACTTGATAGCCTGTCTGCACTGATTTGCAATGATATGTTTTAAGAAAAAAGGTTGCCCTGACCAATTTGGCTCAGTGGACAGAGCATCGGCTTGTGGACTGAAGGGTCCAGGGTTCGATTCTGGTCAAGGGCATGTACCTTGGTTGCGGGCACATCCCCAGTGGGAGGTGTGCAGGAGGCAGCTGATCAATGTATCTCTCTCATCGATATTTCTAACTCTCTATCCCTCTCCCTTCCTCTCTGTAAAAAATCAATAAAATATATTAAAAAAAAAAAAGATAATGTTCTATCCTCAACTTTTTTCCTCAAGTTTGAAATCAGCAATGCTGGCTGAGAAGATATTCAGAAGAACCATTTTCAGCATCTCAAATACAGATGGTATAGATGTCCCGGAAGATACAGCTGATGTGAAAGTGGGTGAAATTCCCCAACCTGTGACTGAACTGAGTAGGTACCATTAGGTTAACAGACCTTAGCTCTCTCCTATCGAGACCAATGGCACCACCATGTTGGAGGAGTAAAGTCAGAACATAATGGCGAGTGCCATTGGCCCTGACTGAACAGACTTTCTTCCCAAGGCATTGCTCTCTTCCTTAGAGTGGGGCTTGCCTAAGGTCTTCCTCTTCTTAGGAAAGTTGGATCAATGCCCCTTCTCTCTCCTGAACCCAGGCCAGCTGTGTTTGCTTTGCTTCCAATAAAGTAACGCATACCACCTGAGGTCTGTGGTTTTTCCAGGACGGGAAAAAGAATTCTTGGCGGTAGAATGAATGTTATCAAAGGGGTCCAGATTGACAATACAATGGAATTTAAATTCAAAGATGTAGAGCCAAAGTCTACTTGATACAAGGTTATGAAATGAGAGGCTATCACCAGCATTCCTGAGTTCCCCCTTCCTGGACCCACTCCCCCCGCTTTTGTTAACCTAATAATACCTACCCAGTTCAGTTACAATTTGGATACCCACTCTGTGCTGCTTCCATGGTGTTAGAAATATGATGGGGCTGGAGTAAGAAAGCGAATGCCTCACAGGATCACTCCAACAAAACACGGTGAATGTTCCACTCGAGGTATTTCGAATGAGGAAGGGAGCAGACGAGTGACTCTAGGGCAACGGTTTTCAATCTTTTTCATCTCATGGCACCCATAAACTAATTACTAAAATTATGCAGCTTGCCAATCTGACAAAAAAAAAATAGGTGTGATTTTAAGTTATTCATCTGTTGTTGGACAGCTATTGTTGTGTTGACTATTGTCATGTTTTTATTTATCAATCTAAGGGAAAAGAGATCAGTGCCCCTCAGTGTTTTAAAAATTCTTGCTACACACTTGTTGAAAGTCACTGCTCTAGGGGATCCTAAGAGCTTTCTAAAAAGGAGGTGACATTTAAGTCAAAGTTTAAAGGTTCCATAAGAGTTAGCCAAGCACTAGATTCAAGTTCAGGCCTTTGCACCACGATGAGGTAGGTTTAGGTACCAGTTACCAATCCTCAACGGTTAACCTGTTCTGTAAATGTGCCTGCCATTTTCTCAGAACAAGCTTTCTGCTAGTACCCATGTGTTAAATGATTTAAGGTAAAGCTTTCCCAATCTTTGGAAGCTACTATTCTAACACTCCCAGACAGCACTCACATTTTTAAAAAGCCCTTAGTTCACGAACCTACTTAGGCTGGAGATACTGTTGCCTAAAGGAACTTTCTAGCACACCTCCAATCCCACCCCTTCGATTATGGCCTGTATAGCCGATATTATGGTGGAATACATTTAAATGGACTAAAACCACTAATTATCACTTTTTAAATGGGATTTTATGAAAATTAATCTCCTGATTTTTATTCCTCCCCATCCCATACCACCCACAGTTCCAAAGCTTCTCTCACACATAAATCTCTCTTGGACCTCAAAAAAGATTTGTGCCTGGACCAGGACCAAAACACATGCAGGAGGAGGCAGAGCCACACCCCTGGGGTAGCCCCCACCAGCGGGTAGTAACAAAAGCTTATAGTTCATGACTGCCCTGGTCGCATTGGGTGCTGTGTTAAACCGTGTGCCTGCATCAGACCATTTCATTCTCACAACAACCCTATTGAGGCAGGTATTACCATGAGCTTCCGTAAGGCACAATTAGCTGTGGGAGATTCAAACCCAGGGAGTCTGACTCTTGAGCCCATGCAACCGCTGCGTCTCAAGCACTTTCAGTGATGAAGAGTGGAGCCTGCAGGGCCCCAGAGCAGCTTGAATGCCAACTTGGCCACTTATTGTTGAATGACACTAAGAAAATTACTCAGCCTCTTCCAGCCTCAGTTTCCTCATCTGTAAAATGGGACCAACCTCATAGGGTTGTGAGGGAATAAATGATGCTGCATATAAGCCATTGACATGGCACCTGGCATTTGGAGGGGGCACTCAGAAATGTTCATTGATGGCAAGGGTCAAGATTATTGGTATCTCTCCCCAAGTGCCCAACGGAGTGTCTACCGCATAGCACGCACTAATGTTTGTTGAATGGATGGCTCAACAACACTACTTTTCTCTGTTATTTCAAATGATCGAGTAAGGGCTGTGGGGAAGCATGGGACAGGAGTTGGCCGAAAGTAGCCCCCCCGCCCTTCCTTGACTTTTCCAAACAAGTCTGAGCCCCTGGGTGTGTACTGGAATCTTTATGCTTAGTCTTCAGATGTCCTTGCTTGAAGGACACTGCAGAAGCATGTGTCTTCTCAAGGATACTTACCCTGTTGATAGTCCCTAATAGTTCATTTTAGTTCAAGCCGTTACTACACGAAAAGCCTGAGGAGGCAGGCGAACGGGGCTGTTTGGTTTCTCAAGCCCACTCTTTCACAGAAACATTCTTCCGTCGCTCAGGATCTGCCAGTCAGCCCAGCGAAGGGCCTCCTCTATTTTGACACACAATAGCCACTTCTTGCTCATTTCTATTCCTTAACATTCATAAATAAATTATCAAGTGTCTAAAGACATCATTCTCCAATTCTTAAATTAGCAGAGCTGTGGCTTTCCCCCTCCTGCCTCCCCATAGGAACAAAAGAGGAAGTGGGTTTCCCTTCACTCTCCCAAAACTTCTTGGGCTATAAAGTGCATTTCAGGAAGTTCTAACTTCCACAAGTAGAAACATGGGAACTTACAAAGCAAAATGTTAAATACCCAGGTTGGGAAAGGAGAGTGGATTTTTTTTTTTCAATCTTTCCAGTTTCTTGAAATGTCAATGATCCTTCAAACTTCACTTTCTCCTAGAAAAATTTAAAAGAATTTTCGCTCACATGGAATATTTTGGGAGTGCATTCCTCTCAGAAAGGGAAGTTGACGCTCATTGAACACAAGCAGTTACTCAGAAACACATAAGGTGCTGCCATTCCCCGAGCCCTTCCTCCAGGGGCAGAGCACACACCTGGTGCGTGGCTCTCCAAGCACTGCAGGGGTGAGCTCTGCTTGCCTGCCACTGAGGTCTCCCCGCAAGCCCTCCTTCCTGCTGGGCCCACTGGGCTGGTGCCAAACATACAGCAAGCGTCCTAGTCAATCAGTGTATTAGTTTCTTGGGGCTGCTGTAACAAAGCACCACCGACTGGATGGCTATAAACAACAAAAGGTTATTCTCTCAGAGTTCTGGAGGCTAGGCATCCAAAGGCAAGGTGCTGGCAGCACCATATTCCTTCTGAAGGCTCTGAGGAAGCATCCTTCCTTGCCTCATCTGCTAGTTGTCAGCAATCCTTGCTGCTCCTTGACTTGTGGACATATGACTCACTCCAATCTGCCTGTCTTCACATGGCCTGATCCCCTGTGTGTCTATCTCTCTGTGTCCAAATGTCCCTCTTCATATAAAGACTCCAGTCATATTGGACTTAAAGCTTACCCTACTCTGGTATGACATCTTAACTTGCATATATCTGTTTCTAAATCAGGTCACATTCACAGGTCCCAGGTAGAAATGAATTTGGGGAGGACACTGTTTCACGCAAAAGGGAAGAAATCAATGTGAGCACAGAGACTCAGCAACTACCTACTGGGCATGACTTAAAAAGTTTTAACATAAAAAGCCTCCTTCCCCTCCGTTTTTTTTAAAGGATATATTCCACCATTAGAGAGAGTTGCCTTTTATTATCAATGCCTTTCTGGTGCCAAATAAAATAAAAGCAAAGCCTGTAATATTGCAAACACTGTCTAGAGTGATGACATGTGTAAGTTATTATCATTTCATACTCAAATGGTCAGTAGCCCTGCCCCCTTTTTTGTTAATTCTCACCTGAGGATATTTTTTTCCATTTATTTTTAGAGAAAGTGGAGGGGAGGGAGAAAAGGAGCGGAGAGAGAGACAGAGACAGAGAGAGACAGAGAGAAACATCAATATGACAGTGACACTTCAATTGTTTGCCTCCCACATGTTCCCTGACCTGAGCTGGAGATAAAACCTGCAACCCAGGTATGCGCCCTTGATTGGGAACGGAACCAGCGACCCTTCCATGTATAAACTGGTGCTCTAACCAGTGAGCACACTGGCCAGGGCGATCAGCCCCTTTTCAAGCATGACTAGCAGAAGCAAGGTTTTGTTGGAATGGAGCCTGGGATCTGTGACAGAAGGGAGCTGATAGCACAGGAAACCTAAGTATGGAGGACAAGAGACCAGCCACCAGAGACCAGGCACCCTGAAGGGATAAGAAGAAGGAAGGGGAGTTCATATTCACACTAGTTCACATTCACTGAGCATCTACTATATGCCAGAACCATGCTTGGTGCTTCCATACGTATTGTTTCATTCAGTCCCCACAAGAACCTCAGCATGAGGAACACATTGTCTCCCAATTCACATATGAGAAAACTAAGACTCCATGCAGTTAGGTGGCTGGGAAAAGGCTGGGGGAAAAGCATTAATGACCAAGTTCAAACCCGGGGGCTGACATCGGCACTGCACAGAGGAGAGAAGAAGCAGTGGAGTGCAAGGCTTCTGGTCCCCCTTCTGCTGTGAGCCGGTCCAGCTTGAAGCTCTCTCCCTGTGCATCCGGGTTTGCTCTTCTAAACTTCTGTGTTCACGTTGGCAGCCGTTTCCTATCGAGCTTCGAATGTGCCTCTGTGTGTATCTTGGAGAGAGAGAAAGAGAATATATGGGTCAATATAAGCAGACTCTTAAAAGCTTATACTTTATCATTGTAATAATCATAATATATTTTACTTTACAGCCACTCATAACCGAAGCCTCTGGGCACCCTAACAAAAATAGCTAAAGGAAAAAAAGGAAATTATATTAAACAAAGGAAATACGACTATAAAACCCCAATAGCCAGAGAACTAAATGAACAACATAAAACCTCCAAACAACAAAACTACAATGAAGCCGAGGGGGGAAAGCAACCTTTTCACGAGCTTTACCCTAAAGGATTCCACGCTGTGAGATCACATCTGTTTAAAGCACCATAATTTATCGATATGACATCAAACCAGAAACCAGCCATTGTAAACCTTTCCCGCAGAAACTCTCAGAAAACTAACCAGGTGGTCGATGTGGGGGCGGGGAGGGTGTGTGTGTGTAGCTCGTAGCCAGGGCAACAAAGGCTTTAAAATTTTATGTTCAAATACATCTATGTGAAGTTCCAAATCTTGGTACTGAGATGCAAAAATTGGTTCATTTCATGGGTAAACAAAATTGACAAACAAAACCTTTCTTAGCAATTATCTGGGAGGTGGGGGAGATGGTTCACCCAGCACTTGCTGACATCTTCTCACACTGCTGCATTACGAGGGCCATTATCAAGACGGGGACCTCCTGCCTGGCTGGCGTGGCTCAGTGGTTGAGCGTCAACCTACAAACCAGGAGGTCACAGTTAGATTCCTGGTCGGGGTTGCAGGCTTGATCCCCAGAGGGGGCCGTGCAGGAGTGTAGGAAGCAGCCAATCAATGATTCTCTCTCATTGTTTCTGTCTCTCTTTCCCTCTTTCTTCCTCTCTGGTATATATATTTCAGAATGGAACCTCTTTAGGATTAACCACTGTGTCTCAAATACTATGAAAGTCTTTGGGGAAGGATAAAGGCTCTTTTATTTATAAAGCAGCTGAGTTTTTGAGCCTATCCTCCCATTCTGATGTTGCAGCCATTTCAAATACTGTCAACAATAAAAGAATATATGTTGTTTTTTTAAAAAAAAAACAAAAACAAAAACAAAAACAGACACTCCTATTGACACACAAAGCCACCACAAACATTTGTTTAGGAACCACTACGATCTCCGTACTCGTGTTCGTGAGGGCAATATTACCCCCAGACAAGTGCTTCCAACATCCCTCCTACATGCTCTCCTGTTGAACATGGAAAATAAACCTGCTGGAGAAAAGTCTTTAAAAGATACGTAGGATTAAGATAGCCTACTGGTTTACAACACTGTTTGGTTGGAAAAATAAAATAAAATAAAATAAAATAAAATAAAATAAAATAAAATAAAATAAAATAAAATAAAATAAAATAAAATATGAAAAAGCCAAACAACACTTTGCGATGGTGTAAAATGTTTTTCAAAATATTTGTTCATCCTGGAGTACCTTCTAGGTTAGCATAAATCCGGCCCCACAAATGAGGACACTCATATCAGAAACATAGAGCCCAAGGTAGCGTCCAGAGTAATGCAGGTGAGAGAGCAGACAGAGGAAAGACAGAAGGCAGCACATCAGGGGAACCGAGTCATACAGAAGGGTCCACGCTGTGTTGGAGGGTCAGCCCAGCCTGGGTTCTCTCCCACATGCTAGTGCTTAGTCACGGGGTGACCTTGGATAAGTCACTTAACTTGCCTGGGCCTCCTTTTTTCATCTATATAAAGAAGAGAAACTGCTAAACAAACTCTGCTCTTTTTATTGTATGGAAGCCCTTGGCAATCTTCAAAAGAGTAACTCACCTCTTCCAGAACACGCTGGCTAGCTCTCAGACACCATTCAGTTAAAGAAGCAAGCTGTGGAACGGGACACGTAGGAAAAATAGAAGCCACCAAAACAACCCTGGGTGATTTCTAGGGCCGTGGACACTCGTGTGAGAGCACAGAAAAGTATAGGCTAATGGCACAGGCCAAGGCATGAAGGTGACCTTCGGGGACAGGCCTGGACTGGAACAAGGTGAGCACATGGGGACCTTATTACTGAAATATTTCAGAAGAGCCCATATTTATAGATTGCTTATACATGAGGAAAATACACTTGTATTTTATGTTGCCAATAAAAACGACCTTCTGGCTTGTTTCAGGGAATATAGTAATTCTAGAAGAGTCTCTGGCAGTCTGTACATGAGAGCTGGTGTTACAATGAGGCCAAAACTTGGAGGACCCAGAGTTCTAATTCAGGACAGGTATGATTTCCTTTACAGAGCTGAACATTTCAAAGCTTGGCCCTAAACCCATTTGGAAATGGACGGTGAAAGGCACTGACATGTGAAGTGGGGTTGCAGTGGGGCTGGGGGCAATCTGCGATGGGTTGAAAACCTGGATGGGTTCCCTGTGCCCCCACACGTCAGCCAGGAGGGCACCAGCCTTGCCTTCTGGCATGTACCAGCCAGGTGTGGGACATGCATCCACACCAGCACCCAAAACCAGTTTCTGGGGACTGTGATATGGTTGATGGCACCTCCTCGTGTTAATCAGGACATGAAGCCTTTGGCCCCTGTCACTTGGAACTGCCCTGGTGGACTGAGATTGACCTGGGAGACCAATCTTTGCTCTTCGGCTTTGCCCCTTCTAAACAGAGAGCCTCTGTGAGCCTCCCTACGAAGACATTTTCCTTTTGGACACACCAGAGGTGCAGGTGGCCCTAGGACACAAAGAGAAAAGAAATGAAACAACCTCTCACAGCCTGAGACTGTCTGGGAACAGATATGGACCTCCTAGCTTGGGACAGAGAGTAGGAATCAGAGCAAAATTTTATTTCAAAGGTGGTGACTCATATATTCAACTAACTCTTATTTAGATTGGGCAATCAAAGCAGAAAAGTTGAGGCAGATGACTGAGGAGATCAGTAGAATTTATATCAAAATGGCTGGGATGTTTTCTTCCATGGGCAACTTTAAGAAATACGTTCAACTGCACAAATAAAATAGGAAATAACACAGGACCAATGTCTTGTATTTAGTGAAGGGAAGAAGAAAGGCTACCAATCTCTCAGATGCAAAGATATCAGGAGGAAAGGAAGATTCCCTTTCTTTGTTCAGCCCATTTTGTACAAGCAGATCCCAGATAAAGCCTCCAGCGGAGAGGAGTTATCAGTGGGCAGATGGCCTGGTGGCCTGAGTGGCTGTCAGTTCCCATGTTCTAGGAGTCAAGCTGCACACACAAGGCTTTTGTTTTAAGGAATTTAAGCCAGATTAAATACCAACTACCTGGAAATAAATTTATGTTGCAATTTTTTTACTATACAAACAAAAAATGGAGTCAGTTTTTATTCAATCTGGTAAACATCCTTCAAAAAAAGTTTGAGTCAGTGTGTGTGTGTGTGTGTGTGTGTGTGTTTTAAATCAACATTTGGGTTTAGCAAATTAGTACAGATTTATCTGTTTTCTTGTGTATGGATCAGTTCCAGATCTATTTGTAAGCATGGAGCTACTGAAGGATTATTATTTTTAGAATTCATATTCGTTCTTTATCCCCTCATCTGTTTGGGGGAAATGTCCAGATTGTCAACCCAACACACGAGAAAACATCAATGAAGCAGCAAGAAAAGAAAAAAAAGACCAAACAATAGACAAACAACCATGGGATGTATCGTTCAGCTTTTGTTGAACTTGAAATGTGCCAAGTTGGAAATAGGGAGAGAGGTTTGTGATATTCCTCTGGAACATATTGTCACTGTTAGAATCAGCCCACATTCACCAGAGCTGCCAATTACTCCCCAGCCACCATTTTTTTCCTTCAGATTGATCTCCTGCTTGAGGCTGTTTCACACCCATGACTCTGAAGCTTCCCTAGTGGCATGTTGGCTAATTAAGAGCAAAATCCATCTCTTGATGAAATAATGCTACCGCCTGAAAAGGAATCCTTTTTTTTTTTTTTTTAATTCTTAATCAGGCTGGAAGGAGCCGTATTCTAACACTTGTATTAAGCATCGGAAAAAAGGTCCGTAGCTAGCAATTAGCAATAATGAAAAGGACAGCGATTTAAAGCATGTTGCGGTGACATTTTTATCAAATTAGATGAGTTTGCGAGGCCCACCAGCTGCATATGCTTATTGTCATTTACTGTTTGGACGGCAACACATCAGCCACTGAGCATCAGGAGGTGCTGAATTTAATAAGTCGTTTTGACACTGGTGTGAAACGAGCAGATCAGCATTCTGAGGAATGCGTTCACACTCTGAACAGACAGGCAGACATTCTAAGCATGCGAGGTGACACCAATCAACAGGAAGAAATGATGAAAGCCAGGCTAGGAAGCAGGCAGTACCAGTGGCAGCCACAGAGACACGCCACTGAGAGAAAAGAAAAAGATACACACACACACACACACACACACACACACCTACTATTTCTTGGTTTAGCTAGACAGAGCATCTAAAGAAGTAAAGCCTATCCAGAAATAATGCAATGTGTACTCACTGCAGACACTGTACATTTTCATTTATAATTTAAAAACCTACACAGTTTCCCTGTAACAACCATTAGAAGATGCTGATAAATCTTCAAACAAATGTTTTTGGCCCCTCATGTTAGAAGCACAGTATCCCATTCAAAAGAAAGAAACAAACAATATCTCTGCATGCATGCTGGGAAAAATAAGTTTTGGTTTATCCTTTCCACCTAATATATTAGTTCTAACCTGATTGCCCAGCTGGGATAGGGAGAGGGAGTGTTACTTGGTTTTGATTTACGGTGGGGCGAGGGTAAATGTTGCTTTCAAAACTCTTGCTTGGAATAAGAGATGTGGAAGGACATTCTGATAATCCCAGGAGCTATTTATACTGTGGGGGAGATCTGATAGCAATGTTTTAATCGTGTCCCTGCCGTCAGAGTTAAAACACACCAGAGAGTTGATTGCCAATTACCTTTCAAACATACAGGTGACATGCAGAGCCTAAAAAGGTGACTCGCAATTAGTTCCTGGCTTCAGGAGTTTCTGATGCCATCTAGTGGAAATGGTAAATTTGATCACTTGCTCATCAAAGGAGAACCTCAAACCCCAGCTAACATGTCACCTTACCTGCTGTCATATCTTCCGAAAACTCGATGCCAGAGTCCAATCTCAAATATAACTCAAAAAAATTTTGCTAATTCATAAAACTAGAACGTACTTTGGAAAATCAGACTTTCCCAGAATACCCTTGGATGCCTGCCCACTGCAAATGAAGTGATGATTAGCGCCACCCCACACCACTGCTGTGCCAATGAGATCATTTTCCTCATCATTGTCCTGTCTCTTACTTTTTTTTTAAAATATATTTTATTGATTTTTTAAAGAGAGGAAGGGAGAGGGATAGAGAGTTAGAAACATCGATGAGAGGGAAACATCAATCAGCTGCCTCCTGCACACCTCCTACTGGGGATGTGCCCGCAACCAAGGCACACACCCTTGACTGGAATCGAACCTGTGACCCCTGAGTCCACAGGCCGACGCTCTATCCACTGAGCCAAACCAGTCAGGGCATGTCTCTTACTTTTTAAACCCTAAAACCTAGAGATGAACTATTTGATTTTTTTTCAAGCCTGGTGGGTTCGGTAAAATGTAAAATGACCTCTTGAAGTACAGTCATGCATCACTGAATGACAGGGCTATGTTCTGAGAAATGTGTTGTTAGGTGATTTTGTCGTTGTGCAAACATCATAGAGTGTATTTACACAAACCTAGATGGTATAAGTTACAACACACCGAGGCTATATGGGATAGCTTATTGCTCCTGGAGAAGACTTGTCTTTTAGAGGTGATATGGAGGAAAGTGACATATGTAGGCTATAGACTACTCATCCAACGCATCTTCATATACAAAGTAAAATACGGCCTATTTTGTCTTCACAATTATGTGAAGCACCTTTTGTTTCCTGCATCATAGCTCCATGGCTAAAGCTGCTTAGTGACCATCTTGAAAGGGAGCACAAAATCTTCAATGTCATTTTTCTTGCAGACTGTCCATTTAATGTCATTGTGTACCTCTCTCATTCTTTTCCCATATATAATATTTGCATAATTTGTACATGTAGTGTGTGTATATATATATATATATATATATATATATATATTGAGTTTCAAAACACCTATTTTTCTGACTATAAAATATAATTTGTTATTGTAGAAAAGTGTTTAAATATACAAACACATGAAGAAAATTAAAATCACCCAGCATCTTATCGGGTGATATCCTCATTTACTATTTTATTTCTTTAAAGTTCTTTTTCTGTGCATAATTTAACACAGCTAAGCTTATATTACATATTCTCATTGTAAGTACAATTAACCCATGAAGAGTCATTCACAAGACCTCATTGGAAGATGTTACAATGAAAGTCTTAATCACAGATTATATCTACCACTGGTAATTTATTCATTTTTCATAATTATTAAGAGAACCCTATACACTCAGGTCATTCAAAATGAATTCTAAGGAGCATAAAATTATTACTCAAGTTCCTTGTCATAAGATTCTATTATATTGCTGAATAAAAAAAAATCAGCTTCAGTGAAGAGGAAAAAAACATTTTCTGGGTTTAGTCATTCTGCAAATACAATGTCACTGTCATTTAAATACTATAATCCTGTTTTGGATTAGAAATAAAGTTGTTTTTATTGTGGCTTAAGTAGCAGGATATTCTATCTGAACACTGAGGTAAATAATATTACAAAAAAAAACTGTATTTCCTGATACTTAAAAAAATAGCAAAAGCCAACAATAACAACTAATGGAAACTTACAGACCCTAACTTCTCCCCTGGACTACAAATCCATTTGAAAATCCTATCTAATAAAAGAGTAATATGCAAATTAACCATCACTCCATCACTCCGTCATGCCCCCACTCTGTCACAAAGATGTCAGCGGCCACAGAGCTGGAGCAAGCGGAAGGCTTGGATTGCCCCAGCAATGAAGGAAGCCAAGCTTCCCACCTGCCCTGGCCAGCCCTGAGCTCTGCTCAAGGCTACAAATTTGAATTATAGAAGTTAAATAAATCTCAGATACCTGCTTCCAGCCTGTGGGCATGGCCAGCCTGAAAAAAGCCATCAGCCCACTACCCAGGCTGGCCAGGCACCCCAGTGGGGGCCCCCACCCTGAAGGGGATGTGACCAGCCTGCAAACAGCCATCAGACCCTCACCCTAGCTAGCCAGGCACCTCAGCAGGACCCCCCACCAAACTGAAGGGGCAGTGGCCAGCCTGCAAACAGCCCTCAGCCCCTCACCCAGGCTGGCCACACCCCATGGGGTGAGGATCCCCACTGGGGGGCTTGACCAGCCTACAACAGCCATTAGCTCCTCACCCAGGCTGGCCAGACATCCCAAAGGGGACCCCTACCCTGAAGGGGGTGTGGCAAGCCTGAAAACGTCCTTCAGCCCCTCACCCAGGCTGGCCGGGCACCCCAGCGGGACCCCCACCCTGATCCAAGACACCCTTCAGGGAAAACCAGCCGGCCCCACCCATGCACCAGGCCTCTATCCTATATAATAAAAGGGTAATATGCAAATTGACCCTAACAGCAGATGACTGGGAATGATTGGTCACTATGACACACACACTGACCACCAGGGGGCAGATGCTCAATGCAGGTCAGTGCGCTCCCACAAGGGGAGCTCTGCTCAGCCACAAGCCAAGCTTATGACTGCCAGCACAGTGGTGGTGACGGGAGCCTCTCCCACCTCCTCAGCAGTGCTAAGGATGTCCAACTGCCACTTAGACCTGCTCCCTGCTGGCAAGTGGACATCCCCCGAGGGCTCCCAGGCTGCCAGAGGAATGTCTGACTGCCAGCTTAGGCCTGATCCCTTGGGAGCTGGCCTAAGCTGGCAGGTGGACATCCCCCGAGGGGTCCCAGACTGTGAGAGGGCACAGGCTGGGTTGAGGGACCCCCCCTGAGTGCACAAATTTTTGTGCACTGGACCTCTAGTATCTAATACAATTAGATTTCTGATTCTGGAATCTAAACAGAACTAAAAGGTATTTATAAATCTTTATATCATGTCTCATTCAATCCCAAGTTCTTTATTCTTCAACTAGGGGCCCGGTGCACAAAAATTTGTGCACTCGGGGTGGAGGGAGTCCCTCAGCCCGGCCTGCCCCCTCTCACAGTCTGGGACCTTTCAGTGGATGTCCTATGATGGCCCCAGTCTGTCAGGCGCCTTCTGTGTGTGTGTGTGTGTGTGTGTGTGTGTGTGGTCACTGGGGACCTGCCCCCAGCCGCATCTGAGGCTCGGAGCAGTCCTCCTGTGTGTGTCTACCTGCTGGGGGCCTGCCCCCAGGCACACCGTGGAGGCTTGGAGCAGGCATCCTCTCTATGTTGATCTCTCAGACTCTTGCCCTCCCCTGCATGTTGTTCTCTTTTTTGAGCGTGGCCAGGGCTGCGGGCGGCCTGCCTCCCAAGCTTGCCTACTGCCCATCTTCCTCCAGCCACCAGAAAGCAGGGAAAACCCCGCCTTGTGGTCAGGCCAGCCTTTTCCTGCTCCCTGATCCCCAGAAGGGACCTGGGAAGCCGCCAAGCAGGCCGCCAACTCTTTCCCACTCACCCGTCCCCTGCTGCCTTCCTTTCCCACT
>PVJC01003170.1:0-17857 GCA_004026665.1 Murina feae
TGTTGCAAATGGCAAAAATTCCTTCTTTTTACTGCAGTGTAGTATTCCATTGTGTAGATGTACCACAGTTTTTTAATCCATTCATCTGCTGATGGGCACTTAGGCTGTTTCCAGATCTTAGCTATGTTAAATTGTGCTGCACACATAAGGGTGCATATATCTGAACATAGGGGTGCATATATCTGAAAGGGCAGTGCAAGACTGACTCCAAACTGTTCCTTTTGTTCTGTCCCTTTTACAAGAATGTAACAGTTTAACAGTTGCTCAACCCTCCCCCCTTTCAAACTGGCCAATAGGGATGCAGAGGAAATGACCCAAGTCCAAATTAGACTAACTGCATCCTGCCCCTGTGCAACCAAACCCTGGCTCTTCCCTCGACCAATCAACAGGGGCCACACACGTTACCCCACCCACTACTTCCAGAACCCCTATAAAACCTTTGTTCTCCTGAAACTCGCGCTCTCTCTCTCTCCACCCTGCCACTGCGTCAGTGAGTGTGTGTGGGACTGAGCTCAAGCTAGCTCGAATAAAGGCTCTTTGCTTTTGCATCGGACTCGGCTCCCTGGTGGTCTTTGGGGATCACAAAATCTGGGCATAACAATATCCTTTCTGATTGGTGTATCTAGCTTCTTGGGATATAGCCCTAGAAGTGGGATTACTGTGTCAAATGGGAGTTCCATTTTTATTTTTTTGAGGAAACTCCATACTGTTCTCCACAGTGGCTATATCAGTCTGCATTCCCACCAGCAGTGCAGAAGGGTTCCTTTTTCTCCGCATCCTCTCCAACACTTGTTGTTTGTTGATTTCTTGATGATAGCCATTCCGACAGGTGTGAGATGATACCACATTGTTGTTTTGATTTTCATCTCTCGTATAATTAGTGACTTTGAGCATGTTTTCATGTGTCTTTCGGCCTTCTGTATGACTTCTTTCAAAAAGTGTCCATTTAGGTCTGTTGCCCATTTTTTTATTGGATTGTTTATCTTCCTTTTGTTAAGTTGTATGAGTTCCCTGTAAATGTTGGAGATTAAACACTTATCGGTGATATCATTGGCAAATATATTCTCCCAGGCTTTCTTGTTGTTTTGTTGATGGTTTCCTTTGCTGTGCAAAAGCTTTTAATTTTGATGTACTCCCATTTGTTTATTTTCTCTTTAGTTTCCATAGCCCTAGGAGCAGTATCAGTGAAGAAATTGCTTCGGCACATGTTTGCGATTTCGCTGCCTATGGATTCCTCTAGTATTTTTATGGTTTCCCGTCTTATGTTTAGGTCCTTTATCTATTTTGAGTTTATTTTTGTGTATGGCGTGAGTTCGTGGTCTAGTTTCATCTTTTTGCAGGTATCTGTCCAATTTTCGAAACACCATTTATTGAAGAGACTGTCTTGACTCCATTGTATGCTTTTGCCTCCTTTGTCGAATATTAATTGGGCATAGTAGTTTGGGTCAATTTCTGGGTTCTCCATTCTATTCCATTGATCTATATGTCTGTTCTTGTGCCAGTACCAGGCTGTTTTAAGAACAGTGGCTTTGTAATACAGCTTGATATCTGGTATTGAGATCCCATCTACTTTATTCTTCTTTCTCAGGATTGCTGCAGCAATTAGAAGTCTTTTATTATTCCAGATGAATTTTTAGAAAGTTCATTCTAGATCTGTGAAATATGCTGTTGGTATTTTAATGGGGATTGCATTGAATCTATAGATTGCTTTGGGTAGTATGGACATTTTGGTGATATTGATCCTACCAATCCATGAGCACGGTATGTTCTTCCATCTGTTTATGTCTTCCTCTATCTCTTTTTTCAGTGTCCTGTAGTTTTTCACATATAAGTCTTTTACGTCCTTGGTTAAATTTATTCCTAGGTATCTTAATTTTTTTGGTGTGATGGTAAATGGGATTGCTTTTTTAGTCTCTCTTTCTGTAAGTTCACTATTAGTGTAAATAAATGTCATAGATTTCTTGGCATTAATTTTGTATCCTGCTACATTGCTGAATTCATTTATTAAGTCTAATAATTTTTTGATAGAGTCTTTAGGGTTTTCTATGTACAGTATCATATTATCTGCAAATAAGGACAGTTTTACTTCTTTTCCAATTTGGATGCCTTTTATTTCTTCTTCTTGTCTGATTGCAATGGCTAATACTTCCAGTACTATGTTGAACAGGAGTGGTGAAAGGGGGCATCCCTGTCTTGTTCCTGTTCTTAGGGGAAATGATTTTAGTTTATGACCATTGAGTATGATGTTGGCTGTGGGTTTATCATATATGGCTTTTATTATGTTGAGGAATGATCCTCCTATTCCAACCTTGCTGAGAGTTTTTATCAAGAAAGGGTGTTGAATTTTGTCAAATGCTTTTTCTGCATCAATTGATATGACTATGTGGTTGTATCTCTCAATTTGTTTATGTGATGTATCACATTTATTGATTTGCGGATATTGTATCATCCTTGCATCCCTTGGTTAAATTCTACTTGGTCATGGTGTATGATCTTTCTGATGTACTGCTGGATCTGATTTGCTAGAATTTTGTTGAGGATTTTGTCATCTATGTTCATGAGGGATATTGGCTTATAATTGTCTTTCATTGTGTTGTCTTTATCTGGTTTTGGTATTAGGGTGGTGCTGGCTTCCTAGAATGAGCTTGGAAGTGTACCTTCCTCTTGAATTTTTTGGAATAGTCTGAGGAGGATAGGTTTTAGTTCTTCCTTGAATGTTTGGTAAAACTCCCCTGTGAAGCTGTCTGGCCCTGGGCTTTTGTTTGGTGGAGCTTTTTGATGATCGCTTCAATTTCTTCCATAGTGATTGGCCTATTGAGATTTATAGATTCTTCCTGATTGAGTTTTGGAAGATTGTATTTTTCTAGGAATATGTCCATTTCCTCCAGATTGTCTAGTTTGTTGAAGTAGAGTTGTTCATAGTATTTTTAAACAATTCTTTGAATTTCAGTGGGGTCCGTTGTTATTTCTCCCCTTTCATTTCTGATTTTGTTTATTTGTGTCTTCTCTCTTTGCTTTTTGGTGAGCCTGGCTAGCGGTTCATCAATCTTATTATGTTGAGGAATGATTCTTTTATTCCCACCTTGCTGAGTTTTTATCAAGAAAGGGTGTTGAATTTTGTCAAACGCTTTTTCTGCATCAATTGATATGACTATGTGATTTTTATCTCTCAACTTGTTTATGTGATGTATCACATTTATTGATTTGCGGATATTGTACCATCCTTGCATCTCTGGGATAAATCCTACTTGGTCATGGTGTATGATCTTTCTGATGTATTGCTGGATCCGATTTGCCAGAATTTTGTTGAGTATTTTGGCATCTATATTCGGTTCATCAATCTTGTTTATCCTTTCAAAGAACCAGCTCTTGGTTTCATTTATCTTTTGTATTGTTTTTTTGGTCTCTATGTTATTTATTTCTGCTCTGATCTTTATTATCTCCTTCCTTCTGCTCACAATGGGCTTTTCTTGTTGCTCTCTTTCTAATTCTTTGAGTTTTAAGGTTAGATGATTTACTATCATTTTTTCTTGCTTTTTGAGATAGGCCTGTAGAGCTATAAACTTCCCTCTCAAGACTGCTTTTATTGTGTCCAATAGATTTTGGATTGTTGTGCTTTCATTGTCATTAGTTTCCAGGATGTTTTTAATTTCTTCTTTGATCTCATTGGTAACCCAATCATTATTTAGTAGCATGCTATTCAGCTTCCAAGTGTTTGAGTTTTTTGGATTGTTTTTGTTGTAGTTGATTTCCAGTTTTATGCCATTATGATGTGAGAAGATGCTTGGTATGATTTCAATCTTCTTGAATTTGGGGAGACTTTGCTTGTGGCCCAATATGTGGTCTATTTTTGAAAATGTCGCATGTGCACTTGAGAAGAATGTATATTCTGTGGCTTTGGGGTAAAATGTTCTGAAGATGTCAACACATTTTTTGCGGGAAACGAGTAAACTCGTCATATCACTTTTTATACCAAAGCGTGGGAGACAAGTTAACTTGTTTTGTTCTGCTAAGTGGTGGGGTGCAGGAAACTTGTAAACAAGGGCGCCAACACGTATTTTGCAAAGTAAATAAATAGAGACCTCTTTTTAAACTAAAACACTGAAAGTTTCATAGAAAAATATCAAATAGATCAAAAGATATGAATATTTTACGGAAAGTCTAATTTTGGTGAGAAAATGTCAAAAAAGCCCCACGTTACAATGTGATTTGGTGGGAAAATGCGCAATTACGAAGTGTTAAATCCATCTGATCTAGCGAGTCATTTCGGATTGCTGTTTCTTTGCTGATTTTTTGTCTAGAGGATTTATCCAATGATGTCAGTGGTGTGTTTAAGTCTCCTGTGATTGTATTGTTGTCAATCTCTCCCTTGATATCTTCCAGGAGTTTTTTTTTTATGTATTTGGGTGCTCCTGTATTGGGTACATATATGTTTATTAGGGTTATATCCTCTTGTTGTATCGATCCTTTTAGTATGAAGTGGCCTTCCTTATCTCTTGCTATGGCTTTCATTTTGAGGTCTATTTTGTCAGATATAAGAATTGCTACCCCAGCTTTTTTTTCCTTTCCATTTGCCTGAAAGATATTTTTTCATCCCTTCACTTTCAGTCTGTGTGAGTCCCTTGTTCTGAGGTGGGTCTCTTGTAGACAGCATATATATAGGTCATGTCTTTTTATCCATTCAGCCACTCGATGTCTTTTGATTGGAGCATTTAGTCTGTTTACATTTAAAGTTATTATTGAAAGGTACTTGTTTGAAGTCATTTCTATTTTTGTGCCTGTGTTCTTTCTTACCTTTTTATTTCTTCTTTTTACAGCATTCCCTTTAGTATTTCTTGCATTGCTGGCTTGGTAGTGATAAACTCCTTTAGCCTTTTTTTGTCTGCGAAGATCCTGATTTCCCCTTCAATTTTGATTGATAGTCTTGCTGGATAGAGTATTCTTGGATTTAGTCCTTTGCTTTGTAATACTCTGTATACCTCCTTCCATTCCCTTCTAGCTTGATGTGTTTCTGTTGAGAAATCATTTGATAATCTGATGGGGGATCCTTTGTATGTAACTCTCTGTCTCTCTCTTGCAGCCTTTAAGATTCTCTCTTTGTCCTGTATATTTGCCAACGTTATTATATATGTCTTGGCGTGGGTCTTTTGGGATTCATCCTGCTTGGAACTCTCTGTAGTTGTGTAACTTTTTTCCTCCCCATATCTGGGAAGTTTTTTGTCATTATTTCCTCAAATAGATTTTCTAATCCTTGCTGCTCTTCTTGTCCTTCTTACAGCCTTATTATGCATATGTTACTTCATTTCATGTCCCAAAGCTCCCTTAGGCTCTCCTCCTGCTTTTTAATTTTTTTCTCCAGTTGCTGTTCAGATTGAGCTTGTGTCTCTACCTTGTCTTCTAACTCACTAATTCAGTCCTCTGCTTCTTTTAGTCTACTGTTGAAACCTTCCATGGTGTTTTTGATTGTAGCTATATCACTTTTCATTTCTTCTTGATTCTTGCATAGGTTGTTGATTTTCTCATCCTTCTAGTGAATAAATTGTACAGCCATTTCTCTGAATTCTTTTTCTGTCATGTTGCATGCTTCAATTTCACTAATTTCCTTTCTTGGTGACTCCTCATATTCTTTCCTCTGGGGATTGTGCCATCTTCCCATTCTGACTGTCTCCAGAAAGTTCAAACGTTGAGTTATGTGGGCCTGGCCCATTTGCAGTGGGAGCTTCTCACAACTTTCGTGTTGTTGAAGAGCTCCAATACTAAAATGTTTGGTTGTCGTCAGTTGGTGGAAACCAGGCTCGCTCAGAGTCAGTGTTGCCAGCACTCAGTGTGGCCTTGTGTGTGCACTTAGAATCAGGGACCCTGCCTGCATCAAGCTGAAACAGAGATCCCCCTGGAGTGTGTTGAAAATCAGAGCCCTCTAGCATGTGCCAGGAATCAGAGTTCCCCAAGAATCCAGTATTGGCATCTTTGTTGCTTCGCACGTCCTCACATTGAGAGTCAGGGTCCCTGTGTGTGACTGCACCAAGAATTGGAGTCACTGGCTCTTAATGTGAATGCACTGGGAGTCAAGAGATCCCAGGTGCAGGTGATAAGAAACAAAGTCAAGTCACTGGTGCTTAGTACTGCCTCCTGCCTGGACAATCAGGGTCCCAGAGCCCATGCTGTGGGGAACAAGTTCCCAGAGTTCAGAGTTCCTAGGCACCAATTCCTGCAGTGTTCGCACATTTCTAGGCACAGATTCCAGCAGCCCTGTGCCGTGGGGAACAGTTTCTCAGAGTTTCTGAGTTCCCAGTCTCCAATTCCCACAGCCCCGTGCCGAGGGGGAACAGTTTCTCAGATTTCCTGAGTTCCCAGGCTCAAATTCCTGTAGCAGCACTGCAGCCCGAGCAAGGGGTGGGTCTATCAGTTACTTTGGCACTGCCCGCGAGCCTGCGGGGAGGGGGTTGGGCTCTGTTACTCACAGAGATCTGCTGCCGGGATATCTGGATTCTTGATGTCCATGGGTCCGTAGCTGTGGTCACAGGTCTCTGTCCCCAGTGGTTGCAGGGTCCTGGTTTGCATCTGAGACCAGACTGGGTGGTGCTGAAGCCAGGATCCTAGTCACAAGCAGCTCTGTTTCTCAAGATGGCGTGGTCTCCGTGCCTGCGCTGGCCACCCAGGAGTGTCTGCGCTGGGCACGGGGCTCCGTTGTCTAAGACTGCCCTGTTTGGCAGCCCCTCAGAAGACCTGCAGAATCTAACTGTCCCTAGCTCGTACACACACACACACCATCCATGTCCACACACTCCTCTATCGCTCCCTGGCTCTCTCACACTCTCTCCTTCCCTACCTTCCTGCCGGTCGCCATCTTTTCTCCTTCACATTTTTTATTTTCTATGTAATGTCATTTTAAGTAATAAAAGAATAACAAGTTAGTTGCAAGAATTTTGCCCTTCATCTTTTTACTAATGTCAAGTTTTTGCTTTTTTTAATTAATTTTTTACAGAGAGGAAGGGAGAGGTATAGAGAGTTAGAAACATTGATGAGAGAGAAACATCGATCAGCTGTCTCCTGCACACCTCCTACTGGGGATGTGCCCACAACCAAGGTACATGCCCTTGACTGGAATAGAACCCAGGAACTTTCATTCTGCAGGCCGACGCTCTATCTACTGAGCCAAACTGGTTAGTGCCGAATGTCAGTTTTAAATGCAAATATAAGAACATGTAATTTGTATATGGAATCTCTGAATCACATGATTTGTATTTCGTAGCATGTGCATGCATCTGTACCTGGTTCTTATCAAAATAGTAACAATGCTGCACAGAATGAAATCAACTACCGTTTTTTCTGGCATATAAGATGACTTTTTAACCCAGGAAAATCTTCTCAAAAGTCAAGACCAAACTACTGAAATGGTAGAAATGGTAGACGGAGAAAGTAGAGGAAGTAGTTGGGTCACTTCTCTCACTAGCCTTCTCGTTATCTGAGAAGATTTTTGAGATTTTCCTGGGTTAAAAAGTCACCTTATATGCCGGAAAATACGGTATTTTTATTTCACTTCTTGATACATATGCAGTACTTTCTACCAACACTCTGACTTCAGCTTACTGATGAGTAAGAAAGAAGGACTGAAAGGAAAAGGAACTATGGGTTGTCCATCTTTTCCTTCTCCATGTCAGCATTTACAGGATAAGTTGTTGACTACTTCAGGGAATTAACATGAGTAAGAAATGATACATGTTTCTAGGAATACCATTGCCTTCTTTCTGGGTAGCAAGTTCTGGTTCAAATGGAAAGTGCGGCCTCTCAGAAGTGTCAGGGACCCAGCTTAACACATTAAGCGCCATGCCAGTCATCAGGGACTGAATGGGAAAGGAAGACAAAACAGGCTCAGCACTTTACATGTTAATCACTTTTACATATAACGCACTTTCCTTGTCCCTGCTTTGAGTCTTGCTGAACTCTGGCTCATTGTGGGACCACTGGAATTCTGAGCTCCTGGGGATATAGTATACAAATGGGGCAACAAGGAATAATAAACAAGCATATTGCCTGTACTCCTCTTCTCACACCGATAGTCTATCAGACCTCACTTACAACACACAACTTCAAAGACAAAATTAGGAATTTCAAATAGCAACAATAGAGCATTAGCTAGGCAAAAGGCCCCTCCTTCTGAGCAAGGGTTCTTGTGTAACTGCATAGTTTGCATGCCTGTGGACCAAACATCCAACAAGTTCAGTGACCAAAAGTAACCTCACAGGGTGGTGACCGGATAACAAATTCCTATCTGCGTAGGTCAGGTGGTAGTCATGCAGAGGCCTATAACTTTTAAAATACAAGGTTAGTCTTTGCCTTGAACAAGCCCCGTCCATTGTTCTTGTGCATCTAGTTTACCACATCTTTGAAATGCTAGAGTAATCCTCTTTTTCAGAACCCTCGGAGGCATAAGCACCTTCAGTGGAGCACGTAGTCTTGTTCACTATCCAGAAATCCAATCATAGGTATTTTCTCACCTTGCTTTTTTTTCACCTTCATGTAAATTTTCCTTACATTCCTGCCTTAATTCCAGATGTATAAAGAAACTGCAAAACTGTCATTCTCCAGAACATTTGAGATCTTGCTTCCCAGTATGTCCTCAGTTTGGCTCAAATAACCTCTTTTAAAAATTCTCTACAGATTTGAATGTTCTTACATCAATTTGCCCATGCCATCCTGAATGAAATTAGGAAGTTACTAAGAACTATAGGTCAGTTGATATAGATAGACAACTAATTGTCTCTGCCTTGCCAACCTAAAGATACAATTTATTTAATCAGTTCTTTTTTTTTTTTTTTACTCCTCACCTGAAGATCTTTATTGATTTTTAGAGGAAAAGGAAGGGAGAGAGAGAGAAACATCTATGTGTGAGAGAGAAACAGCAGTTGGTTGCCTCTTCTATGATAAAATCTGAAATCCAGGTATGTGCCCCAACAGGAATCAAACCTGCAACCTTTTGGTGTATGGGATGATGCTCCAACCAACTGAGCCACTAAGCCTGCTAATCAAATCTTAATTTTTATATATATGGGTTGTTTCTGACTTTTTACCATTATCAATGTAATTTACAGCCTGGCCGGCATGGCTCAGTGGTTGAGCATCTACCTATGAACCAGGAGGTCACAGTTTGATTCCTAATCAGGGTACGTGCCCAGATTGCAGGCTCGATCCCCAGTGTGGGCGTGCAGGAGGGAGCTGATCAGTGATCCTCTCTCATCATTGATGTTTCTATCTCTCTCTCCCTCTCCCTTTCTCTCTGAAATCAATAAACGTGTGTGTGTGTGTGTATATATAATATACATATGTAATTTACAAACTTTAAAATTGCATCTTTAAGTTTTTAAAAATTTATTCCTAAAGCATATTTCTTTGGAAAAAAATGTCCATGAACTAAATCAAATTGAACACTATATACTTAATTATAGTTGCGATAATAATGACTGTTGTTTTCTTTTTAAAGAGGTCAATTAAACATACTGATATTTGTCCTGACATGAACACTGCTTGGATGGCTGAAAATAAACACATTTCAAAGTATATACCTGAATAATCTACTGTCAATATCAGGATGCACTGTATCATCTTATACTAATATTATCTATTGCTAATATTGAATATCAGGATGCCTTCTATAATTTGATTTTAATGTTACCAAGTTTCTAGTATTGAGTATACAGATGCATCATGTTATCTTGAATTAATATTATCTATTTGAAGTATGCCAGAACATAAAACCTATGTGAAAACTAATTATTGTTGCCCTAACTGGTTTGGCTCAGTGGATAGAGCATCAGTCTGTGGACTGAAGGGTCCCAGGTTCGATTTTGGTCAAGGGCATGTGCCTTGGTTGCGGGCACATCCCCAGGGGGAGGTGTGCAGGAGGCAGCTGATCAATGTTTCTCTCTCATCGATGTTTGTAACTCTCTACTCCTCTCCCTTCCTCTCTGTAAAAAATCAATAAAATATATTAAAAAAAAAACACAACTAATTATTGTTTACATTTGTATTAACATTTGTCTAGCATATAATCAAGCTGTTCTTTATTTGATGAAAACTAGTTCTCTGTTCAGTGTTAGTAACTTAAGACTAAAATAACTTGAATGTTCTTAGCTCATTGGTCACATCTTTGCCAAGCTTATCAAATTATTTCCACATGAAATGTAAAAAAGAGTTTACTAGCCTCCAAAACACTTTTATTTGAAGTAAATAACCAGGAAAGAATTTACTTATTCTAACTATTTTTAACCAATTCTTAAGTGACAAGAACTTGTAATTTATTAAATAGAAAGAACAGTTGTCTGCATATTTGGATTCTAGTATGAGGTTTTTCTGAATGAATTTGGGTACAATTAGATTTCAGAAATGGAACCATTAAGATCTGAGTATTACGAGCAAACTATTATTTATAGAATGCAGTTCTACATACTCTAACATTTTGTCCTTCACATATAAATATCTGTGTACACGCACCATCTGAGTGTATAAAATTAAACTACCTGAACACCTTTAAAAAATTGAAGTAAAACGTTAAAATGTCTATAAAAAGAAATTCATT
This sequence comes from Murina feae, assembly GCA_004026665.1. Taxonomy (NCBI): domain Eukaryota; kingdom Metazoa; phylum Chordata; class Mammalia; order Chiroptera; family Vespertilionidae; genus Murina; species Murina feae. The sequence goes on from PVJC01003170.1 coordinate 10,577, forward strand.
AGAGATTTCAAAATATCCGTAAGTGCTAAATAAGGTTTCCAGAAATCAATGATTATGCTGAAATGTGTCACAAGGGGAGCTGTTAATGAGGGTTACTTTGCCAACGGTAGGAAGATTGCCAACCTTTAATAGGCTTTCAAGTTGGTGCTCTATCAATGGAGTATTGTAAAAGGCAATAATGCCCACATTTATGATTTAAGCCTGCACCGGGAACTCTAGATTTGACTAAATGTGGCAGTATGCATTAGTCCTTCTAATTAAAAATATTCAAATGCCCACCTTTTACATTTGGTTAGGATGTTGATTATCATGTTTTTATTAAAAAACAGCAACAAAACAAAAGATGTTTGTTTCTACTTTACAATATACAATGACCAGTCAACCCTCTCCCCCCTCCTCCCCCATGCTTTGCTATGCATTAACTCTTTTGTCCTAACGGAAATACGGAGAATAGTTCTGAAATAGGCTGCTGGGAAGATGGGATTCTACTGAATGAAATGAAAATCTGGCATGGCATTATTCTATAAGGGAGGTGTCCTTATTAATAAATGGAAATGAAAGATTATATTGTCTTTAATAAGCAGAGTAAACAATGTTTTCTCCATTGGTTTCTAGATCCCTGTAAATTCATAGCTACCTACCTACCGGACTCCGATCCTGGGGCAATGCAAGAGAACTCATGAATAACAATCTGAACAAGCAAATATAAGTAAACTTCCAAACAAATCATTAACAGCAAGATCATTTTCCAAGTGTGTAAAGCTTTAGAGAGTGGGGAAAAGATCCAGTGTGCCTTTCTGAGGGCACTCTAGTTAGTATTCAGCATTCAGCTTATTAACCTGGCAGCCGTGTCCTTCTGACTTGAATAGTTTTGTGAGTTTTAAGGATAGTTTACAACTTTTCTGACTTTTGCAGGTGACCCATTCATCAGATGGCCTTTCTATACCAGCCACGTGTTTCCCACTCTCTTCTCTTCCTCCTACTTCGTGTGACATTGGGCATTCCACATTTTAGCTCATTGAGCATAAGAAATAGGCAAGACACATGCGGTGACCATAGCTACAAGGCCCCTGTGGCGGACACTGTTGGCTGTCTTCCCAAGGTCATACCAGCTTTCCCAGCTTCCTTGCTGGCGTGGCTGTCTCCCACAGCAGAGACAAAAAATGCCAAGTACTGGCATTTTCAGCCCCCTGGTGACCCCAATTCTGGCCAGTGATGTAAAGGGAAGCCTGCTTGGAATTTATGAGAAAAGAAAAGAAAGAAAGGTTTGTCCTCACTCCCCACCCGCCGCCTTTCTGTTTTTAATGTGATTGTGTAAAGATGTGATGCTCAGAACCCAGGAGTCCATGTTGTGACAATGGGGGTCAAGATCAAGAAATTGTAGCACTGGCCAGGTAGCTCAGTTGGTTAGAGTGGATATGCCAAGGTTGTGGGTTTGATCCCTGGTCAGGGCACATATAGGAATCAACCAATGAATGTATAAATAAGTGGAACAACAAATCAATATTTGTCTCTCTCACCAATCTCTCTCTCTCTCTCTCTCTCTCTCATAATCAAAAAGAAGATCAAGAAATTGCAGAAAAAACAGTGAAGGGAAACAGAATTTGCCACCCCAAAGTAAGCCTCTTTGCAATATTGATTCTTTTGATCAGTTTTAACGAGCTTCAGACTTGTACTGTAAACTAAGTACAAGTAAGCCTTTTAAAGGACAGTCACGTTTATAAGGGTATGTGCCCTGACCAGAAATAAAACTGGCCACCTTTTGTTGTACAAGATTACACTCTAGCCAGCCGAGCCACCTGGCCCAGACTGGGACTTTCTTTTTGAGGTGCCAAGGCAACTCTCTGAGCAGCCCAGCTGAGCCTTCCCTTCCAGTGGACTTAAGCTTCGCACGCTAAGGAAACTCCCTCTCATGCTCTAGAGCTCTTGCCTCTGATTTTTTTTTGCCAAACTCAAGAACCGAGAGCAACATTGCCAGTAACTGCTATACATGTCATTTGTTGAGATTTAAGTAAAATCTAAATAGAACAATGGTTTGTTAAACAATTTATCCTTTGTGACAAAATTCACCCAACCCAACACTAATGCAATTTTTTGTCCTTGATACTTCTATAAACACAAGACAGAATGCCTCTGGACATAAAAATGTGTCTCTCAGAAAAATAGACATCTAAAAATCATTGTGGATAACATCATTTGTGGAATGTAAAATATGAAAAGACTCCTCACTACTAAGAGCCAAAAGAACTCAAAAAGAAAAAATCAACTTCCATTTTTTTTTTGTTTATGCAACTCATTCTCATGTAATCACAAACTATAATAAAAATTGTAAGTATTTAAACCTGAAGTTTTGAGTTCATCTCAGGAACATTGGCAAAAGGAATCTTTTGCATCTATTCTTAGAAAAATTGGCAAAAACCTACTGTCTCCCATAAACGTAACAATTATTTGTTTAGTCAGGAGACTAAAATATGGAAAGGATATTACATTTGTTAGGAAATTGGCTTCAGAGTCAGATCTATCTATCCCGAGGCTATCACTAGATTAATTTGGAGCTCAAATACCAAATCTTGACTAAATTACCTTGTCTCATAGTCTCTCCCTTCTTCTGTTGGGGAGTAAAAGTTATCCTCTAAGCTTTGAGTTCTCTGGCAGGACTTATAATCAAATTAATATGAAACAAATTAGAAGGAGAAAAACGTATTAAAGTTTAATAACATGCATGCCTCTTGTATATACATAAGAAAGACCCAGGAACACTGAGTAACTTGCCAAAATGGCAGAAGCCACCACCAGAAATAGCACCTCCAACTAAAGACAAAAGAAGGTATGGGAGGTTACTGAGTAAGCAGAGAAGACAAGGGTAAGATTGTTATTCAGATTTAAGTCCCTGTCTTCTCCTTGATAATGAAGGCAAGCCTGGTACAGAGAAGGAAACTATACGATGGAAATATATAGTTTTCCTTACAAATGGAAAAGACTTTTACAAAGGGTAACTTGTTTTTCAGAGTATCTCCCATTCTTGCTGTTTGTTAAAATTAACCAGTCTAAAATAATGAATATCCCTAAGCGGCATATTTTGGGCTGCAAAGTCTGCTCCTCTTCACTGTAAGTCAAAAGTTATTTTAAAATTAACAAGTTTATTTAAAACATTTACTAGGCTTATGTCCTATATTCTCCTAGTGTGTTCCATGTGCTAGTGACTACAGGCAAAGATCAGACTTGCCTGGCCAGTGTGGATCAGTGGTAGGGCGTTTCCTATGAACCAGGGGGTCATGGTTCGATTCCCGGTCAGGGCACAGGCAGGTTGTGGGCTCAATCCCCAATGTGGGGCTTGCAGGCAGCCGATCAATGATTCTCCCTCATCATTGATGTTTCTATTTCTCTCTCTTCCTCTCCCTTCTTCTCTGAAATCGATAAAAATATATTGGGGGGGGGGGAAATCAGACCACTCTTGTTCATGCTCAAACCATCAGTCCCACATACCAGACTGGAAACAGGAAGGGAGAGGTTGGACCAGAACTTATTCATGTGGCTGGAGAATTGTACTCTTTTAGCTGAGCACTCTGTTGCCTGGGGGCGGGAGGGGTGGGAGATAATTCTGTTACTAAGAACGAAGATAAGAATGGATATTGGGTAGTCAACCAACTGCACAGACCTCCACATGACCATGAAAATGAAGTTAAAGCAAGGACCGTGTTCCTCTAGGGAGCAGGAGCCTGAAGTTTGTCGTCTGGTTAAGACCTGGATTTGGAACTACTTCTGCTACTTATTAGCAAGAGGGCCTCAGGCAAGCTACTCGCTGAGACCTAATTTTCCCTTGAATAAATGGGAGGGAAAGAATGTGCTTAGCAAGGTTACTGTAAAGATTAGCTGAGATAATAAGAGGAGTTTTTAAATGATCTGCTGAAAGGTGATTATTAAAAAATATATTTTTATTGATTTCAGAGAGGAAGGGAAAAGGAGAGAGAGATGAAACATTAATGATGAGAGAAAATCATCAATTGACTGCCTTCTACGCCCCCCCCCCCTCCCCACTGGGGACTGAGCCCACAACCTGGGCATGTGCCCTGATTGGGAATCGAACCCTGACCTCTGACGCTCAACCACTGAGCTATACCGGCTGGGCTAAAGGGTGATTTTAAAAGAGGAGATCGGGGCGGGAGCTATACCTAGAAGAGACTCCCAGGACAACTTCACGTTAAAAGCAAAAGCTGAGCCCTGACTGGTTTGGCTCAGTGGATAGAGTGTCGGCCTGCAGACTGAAGGGCCTGGGTTCGATTCTGGTCAAGGGTCTGTGTCTTGGTTGCGGGCACATCCCCAGTAGGGAGTGTGCAGGAGGCAGCTGATCGATGTTTCTCTCCCATCAATGTTTCTAACTCTCTATCCTTTTCCCTTCCTCTCTGTAAAAAAAACCAATAAAATATATTTTTTTAAAAAAGCGAAAGCTGATTGCTTCTCAGAGACCTGAGAATGGTCTCCAGGGCGCTGCTTTCCTTCTGGGAGGCCGCAGAGCCTTTCTGCCATAGTGGTCAAGTTCTCTGTGATGGTCAATTTTCTGTGTCAGCTTGGCTGGGCCATGGTGCTCAGATATATGGTCAAACATTATTTTAGCTCTTTCTGTGAGGGTGTTTCTGGATGAGACTAACATTTAAATAAGTGGATTTTAAGTAAAGAGATTGGAGCCCCTTACATGTCCAGCGTGGTTCAGGGTTACTGTTCAGAGATCGAGTTCTGAAGGAGGCCGCACACAACATGGAGAGAGACTAGAAGAGAATCAACTTGGAAACTGGGGGACCAGGCGTGGCATCTTTCCTCTGGCAGGGTAGATTGCCCACTGATGCCTGGGTCTCACCAGCCTTTTATTGAGTCTCCGAGAAAACAACCATATCCTTAGGCAGGAAATTCCAAGGAAGAATTTTACATGTAATTAACAAGTGGAGATTTGCTGTAATTAACAATGTTTCAACTTAAACAATGGGTGCATAGCTCTGACCTTTCAGAGCAACCAAAGTAGGTTAAAAACAATCAGTTTCCAGCATAAAGAGATTGCCCTCCATAAGGATGGCCTCATCCAATCAGTTGAAGCCTAAACAGAAGAAAAAAACCTGACTTCCCTGAAAGCAAGAGGGAATTCTGGCAGCTGGAGGCCTTTGGACTTCAAATGTAATGTTGGCTCTTCCCTGGGCATCCAGCCTAATGATCTTTGCACTTGAGCTGAAAATTTTGGGTTTGTCCAACGTCAAAATTGCTTAAGCCAATTCTTTAAGCGCGCTCTCTCTCTCTCTCTCTCTCTCTCTCTCTCTCTCTTTCTCTTGTGTGTGTGTGTGTGTGTGTGTGTGTGTGTTTTCTATTGGTTCTGTTTTTCTAGAGAAGCCTGAATAATACATTCTCTAACAGAAAACCCAGGGATTAACTTTACTGTAGCTTCTTTGAGCCTAGTTTCTCTATTGGGAAAAATTACCCTGATTAGCACATGTCATTAAAATATCGTGTATTTGATATCACAAGATGATGAGTCAATAACAAGAACACTGGTTGCAGCGAGCTTCTGTTATGAAGGGTAAGTAGGGGGGGTTGGGGAATGAACTCTTTGCTGTGTATAAATATACCTTGCCTACTCCAGCTATTTTAGGACAGACAATGCCATCATACATAAAGTAGGGACTATATAAATAAAATGTTATATTGACTATATGTTTTACTCATATTACTTTTCAGTACTGAGCTGGTGATTTCCTGGAATGCTTATTAATGTGCAAATTAATTGCATTTCTAAAAGTTTTTGCAGATTTTAAAATGCAATTTATTAGCAAATACGGCACAAGCACAAACGCTTTCCAACTGTAATACATTTATTCATCATTCCTTGATACTTTTTCATCATAATCTCGAAGTGCATTTAGTATTTGGTTGGGAAAACTTCAAGTTGGTGCTGAAATAAAACTATTGAACTGGATGTGATTTTTCTATTATCTATATTATAAAAACCCTGTGGCCCTAACACTGTAATGACCAAAGACTGGCAAGCATAGGTGGGTGGGGCTGTGCAATTTCTTGCACTGGGCTTCTAGGAAAATACAAAATTCTACATGTAATGATGACTAATTTACACAGGCAGACTAGGTAACTGAGAAAGAAGTGATATGTCCATTTATTATTCCTGAATAACTACTTTATGACTATATACAGGCCTTTTGATTATAAAGTAAGAATTAACTTTCCACTAAAGATAATATATAGCTTTTGTATATTTAGATACATTTAATCACTTAAAGCTTACTGCTTTATTTTTAGCTTTTGCATTCTAAACAGCTGAAATCATTTTATGAATCATGTCAGTACTCTTCCTAACACTCCCTTGAGCTATGTTGGGAATAATCTTTGGGGAATATAAGGTTAATGCAATTAATTTATTAATGTAAGTATTTACATATCATAAGAGAAATACACACATACTCTGAGTGTGTTCAATTCTTAACATTTTTATTGAGATGTAGGTTAAGTAATAGACAATTAAATAAGTGTCTTTTATATATTTTTACCATTGGTATCTCCTATGCAAAACTTAATGTTTATGAATGTCTAAAGATATATGCTGATGATTAAATTTATATTAAACACACACAAAAAACATTACTATATTTTTCCTGTGTATTTAAATGCATGGGGATAATCTGAAAGGAGCATGCTTAATTGATAACAACGAATACCTCTGGAGAAGTAGGTATGGCATCAGGATTGAGCTAATGTTCCAAAAGGACTTTAGCTCTATCTACAACAGGTAGTATATTCATTATTTTAATGAAATACTTTTTAAAAAAATATATTTTATTGATTTTTCACAGAGAGGAAGAAAGAAGGATAAAGAGTTAGAAACATCGATGAGAGAGAAACATCGATCCACTGCCTCCTGCACACTCCCCACTGGGGATGTGCCCGCAACCAAGGTACATGCCCTTGACCAGAATTGAACCTGGGACCCTTTAGTCTGCAGCTTGACGCTCTATCCACTGAGCCAAACCAGTTAGTAATGAAATAATTTTCTAAATGAAGATGTTTAATGTGGTTTATTTTCTTTTTTGCAAAATAGAATTGTTAACAATATTAGCCATACCCATCAACTGGGTCCCTGTAATCTCATTTCTACTTGTGACCTTGGTCACCTAGTAGATGATACATATAGACTCTTCTTACCACACAGAAATGGGCATGATAGAGATTTGTTCCACATGAGGCTTCCCTCATATATAGATAATGGCCGAGAACAAATAGTTGACC
>PVJC01003170.1:17957-30452 GCA_004026665.1 Murina feae
TCCTTATCCCCCCATGGGCCTCCCCCACCCTCCCACTAATGCCTGCACCCTTCCCACCCCCTGGTGTCTGTGTCCATTGGTTTAAGTGGATTCTTAAAGCAAAGTAGACAAGTGCTAGACACACAGAAGATAATGGGCAGAAAGGCAGAATTATTAAACTCCCTAATCAAAGACTGCCAGGGGAACCTATTGATGGTCCAAAGCTGGGTGTGTATATATTGAGGAAGGCAGAGCACAACTATTATGGCATCTCTAAAAGGCGGAGTCAGGGAAGGTCACTCAGAGGTTGCAGTTAATCATCAGATGGTCTTTGGTGACAGTAAGTGTGGTCTGGGCAGAAGTTGGTCAGCATTTGTAAATGAGGTGAGCTGGAAGAGCCATTTGTCCTTTCTATAGAACACATGAGTCTGCAGGGTTAGTTACTAGTTTATCTGAGGTCTTACTTGGAAGAAATGATTCACAAGAAGCTAGGGTTCAATCATTTTGATCTTTAATAGTGTGTGTGGGATATTGTGCTTCAGTGCAGTTGTTCTGTTTTGTGAGGCAGGATGCATTTTTCAAGCTGCATTTCTGTTTCATTTCTCAGGATCCATTTGTGCACATGTACAGGGCACAAAAGGCCATAGCCTGATTATAAGTGTTGCATGAAAATAATTATTGAGATTGGATGTCAGCTCTAAGGCCAGGCAGTGATAGATGTTTTTATGTTCCTCATTGCCTGGCAGGTCCCCGGGACTTTTTGGCAGCGGGACCATCAAGGGCTTCAGTGTGTGGCAGGAGAGCAAGAACAAATCTGTGAGCGCTCTGATGTCAGAGCCAGAGAAGTATGTCCAAACAGGTTGTCAAAGCAGGGAAAGCCCGAGATGAGGATGTTGAGCTGGTGTAAGAAAGAACAAAGAATAAGTTGAATAAGTGAGGTTCCTATTTATGTGCTTGCATGGAATACCAGAGGCCAAGAAGTCTGTTAAAAATTCACACACCAGATAAAAACTAAATGGTCTCTGAAGTCCTTTCCATATCCAAAAGTTAATGTATTCAAAGGATAAAAGATAAAGGATAAAAGAGCAAAATAGAACAGAGAAAGAGGCGGTCATAAATTACATACAATTTTATCAAGGATGGCTTCCTACCCACTCATTGCAACATCCCCTTGATGGGTGATCATATACCCTTTCCATGAACTACTTTGAAAGGGGTCGTATACTACTTGAGAATGTGTTCATTTGTGTGTGGACAGTTTTAATCATACCAGGGGTGAAACTGGATCACCTGTAATTTCTGATCCTTATTTCTGTCTCAGGCACTATACAGCATATATTTTATCTTCCACACAAAAGAGACTGGCAAATTTTTGAAGTGCCCAATTTTATCATCTCACCAGTGTTCCTTATTTCTGGATAAAATTTATTTAAAATTTTTCTTTCTATTTTTATTCTGATACTGTGTTATATACACAAAATCTAATAAAAGAGTAATATGCAAATTAACCATCACTCCAAGACACCTAAGCCACACCCACCAGCCAAGCCACGCCCCCAGCCAATCAGAGCAGCTGTATGCAAATTAACCCAGCCAAGATGGAGGCCAGCAGGAGACTTCCATTGCAACTGCCTGCCTAGGCTGGCTGGGCCTCTGCTCACGGCAACAATGTTTCAATTATAGAAGATAAATAAACCTAGAAACCTGCTTCCAGCCAGCCTCACTGGGACGTTAGTCAATGGGAGCTGTGAGCAGCCTGAAAACGGCCATTAGCCCCTCACACAGGCTGGCCAGGCATGCCAGCAGGTGGACATCCCCTGAGTGGTCCCAGACTGTGAGAGGGCACAGACCAGGCTGAGGGACCCCCCTGAGTGCACAAATTTTTGTGCACTGGGCCTCTAGTAAATTATAAACATACATATAATTTTTGATTTTCTATAGTTTGGATATTGATAGATATTTTTAAATAGTTAATGACATTTTTTAAATTTTAGAATAGTATTAGATTCATAAGGAAAGTTGCAGTAAAATTACAGTTACCATTTAATACACACATAGTTTTTCCTGTGGTTAACATCATTATGGTAGATTTGTTATAGCTAATGAACCAGTAAAGTCCACACTTTACTCATATTTCCTTAGTTCTTACTTAATGTCAAAAAGTTCACATGCCAGTTTTCTGACCTTTATAATCCTGGTCAAAGTTCTCTTTAAATACCCAGAAATAAACATGATTCTTCAGAAATTATTTACCTAGGGCAGATCCCTGATAAGAACTAAATAGTGAACAAAAATAGAAAGGGAAGGGTAGGGAAACCACAAGGACAGATGTGAGGTCAACATCTAGGAGGCTGTTTCTTAAAAGCTTCACACTTCTCATTGGTTAACTTATTTAATCTTCCCAACAAGCAAGGAGATAGATGCTGTCATCATCTCCATCTTTAGAGAGGCTCAGAGAGATTATTTAACCTTCCCAGGGTCACACAGAGCCTTCCAATCCAGGTGTCTCTGACTTAGAAGCTTAGTATACCTGTCACTAGTATATATATATTTTTTCTTTTATTATTTTTTTGTTTTTCTTTTACTAGTATATTAAAAAAAATGCCATGTCTGCTATCCATGAACCACTAATTGCTCAGACAAGATGTCAAGAGGAGGGGCATTTAGCCATCCTCTGCAGATGGGTTCACCTATTTAAAAAATATCTTAGTTCTACGATGTGGCAGAAATGGCTGCATTTTGAAGGAGGGACTTTGGAAAGAAAAGAAGGGCAGACTGGGGAATTGGGCTCCAGCTAGTAACCAGGCTTCTAAAACAATAAATGCTGGAAAACTTGTTTCATCATGTGGTTGGAATTGGCAATAAAGATGAACTGTAATTAGGGAACCAATAGTACCCAAGTCCATAAGTGTGCAATTTGTACTTCTGTCTAAGGTGAGCAGGACATTTATCAGGGTTCAGAGGTAAATGGGTGACTCTAATGAACCTCAAGGTTAAAAACTATTGGTTAACTAACTAGGTTCTATGTGGTAGAGAAACTATGAAGAAAGTTCTGTTTTAAGTCGTTGGCTATAAATTGCCCATTTAATTGCTCATGTAGAGTAATTGTGATATGATAAACATGTAGTGATGATCTCAGCCACCATTCATTATGCCTCTGGTACTGAGAGCCAATATCTGCCTTAAATGCTTGACATTCTCTCATTTAATCTTCAAAGACTGTGAGGAAGCGATCCTAATCACCATTCCACAAAGAGTGAGCCGAAGCTTAGAAAGATTAAGCACTCATTATTAGTCATTTGTACTGAACCAAGGTCTGAGGCTGGTCTGTGTGACTCCTGGATGGGGAGGAGTAGGATGCACTTTACCTGCTCCAACATAAGCCATATAGGTAGGGGAAAGTGTGATGAGTGTCTGACCTTGACCAGGTCCACCATCTGGGTTTTGGAAATAAAGGTGTCCTTCAGAGATGAAAGACAGAAGTGTTCAGCTAGTCCTGGAATGTACCGATGTGTTGTGTTATGGGGGTCCCATGGTCTAGATGTAAGGCTAGAACTTTAGGCAAAGAAGCTAAGCCTAACCTTATAGGTTTGGCTTGAGTTTGAGTAGATTGATGAGTTTGATATCGTTTATTCCAATAAACTTAGGATACCATTTTTTCAAAGTATAGGGAAACCTGTTAGATACATCCAGGTATGAGGAAATAAGCTTTACCTACCCATGCGTGAAGGGGGTATGTGAGCAAGAATGTGGAGATGGAGACACAAATACAGGGAAAAGAAGGAGGACAAGCCTGGTGGTTGTCTTCTGAAACCACAGAGTATTGTCTTCCTGCACAGAATAATGATAATAAACATATTTTGAGTACTTACTAGATGCATGCATTTATGTGAGCACTTCACAACTCTATCAAGTACGTGCTATGTGGATGAGAGGGGCTCACAGAGGTGATGTAATTCTCATAAAGTCACTCAGGTTTGTCTGACTCAAAAGCTAAGAATGTATCATTTTTCTTAATCCATGTATGTACCACCTATTGTTCAGGCAGATGTCTCTCAAACTCTTCTCTAAGAAGGTACGGAGGTCAATGGAATACTATGCTGCTATGAAAAGGAAGGAGTTCTTAGCATTTGCAGCAGCATGGATGGAACTGGAGAACATAATGCTAAGTGAAATAAGCCAGTCAATGAAAGAAAAATACCACATGTCTTCACTCATCTATGGATAATAATAACCATTATAAACTGGTGAACAAAAACAGATTCAGAGGCAGAAGAGCATCAAACAATCTGTCAAATTAAAGCAACAAGGATGGCGGGGGGGATCACCAAAGGACTTTTATGCATGCATTTAAGCATAACCAATGGATACAAATCACTGGGGGGTAGGGGAGGCTGGGGGAAGAGCAGGGGAAAAAGAGATATTTGTACTAATCTTTGTAATACTTTATGTAATTAAATAATAATAATAATAAAGAAAGTACGGAGGCAAAGAAAGGTGTGGAGAGAAGGGTCGTGGATGATCTGAAATAGTGTTTCTGGACAGGACTCTCAGGGAAACCTATAATTGTTTTGTTTAACTGTGCATATGACCTTTGTGTTTTCCTTGTTTATGTTCCTTTGTCTTCAGTCAAGTTTCTTTGGAAAATTCCAGCCTGCTTCCGCTGTACTGAGAGAAACAATGTTCTTCTGTTTATGCTTGAGCCAAAGAGTGAGAACAACACTTCCTCTGTCCGGGGTGGAGGGAAGAATGGAACCGGGTGGCTGGCGGCATGGGGTAACAGTTGATACAAAGTGAGAGAAGCCTGAAAGGGAGACACACACTCCCGAGTCCTTTTCTCCTGTGTGTACTGTGGCACGAGGAGGGCAGGGAGCGGGGGCAGGTGCCTTTCCACTTGTGTAGTTGTCCTCTCTGGACTGCAGATGCTCTAGGTGAAACAGGCATCCTGTGGAGCATATGGAGGGATCCGTTAGGGGTGGTCTCTGGAGAGGAGCTCATCACTGTTTCTCCGATTAGGGATATATGAGCCTGATGTCTTTTAAAGTCCATCAGTTCCTCCTTCTCTCCCCTTGTTGGGGTCCTCTTGCCCCACAGATAGGCTTCTTGAGTGGGGTACCTTCAAGATAGCTCCAACTCGCTTGTACAATCTTTTTCATTGTACACTTGGCCAGAGAAACTTTCACATCCTTGCCATGCCTATTGGAAATCTGACTCATTGAAAAAACAGTTGGATTGTAATTGACGCACTCATGTTGTACCAGCTAAGCCGAAAACAGTGCCATCTCTGAGAACAACCACTGTTCTGAGTTAGCAGAGAAGCAGGCTGCTCCTCTGCTGTCGCCTCTCCTCCTTATCATCACTCCCAATTCCTTTTTCTTCTGCTTCCATAGGCACATAGCGTAGATGAACAATTCCAGAGCATAATCCTAACGTCAGCCAGAAAATGGCTCTATTCTTGCAGGCACTTCCCAAATTTATGAATTGACAGTGGTTCTTTCACTGTTCTCCTTATGCGGCCTGTGGGGGGTGGGACAGTTCTGAGGGCACATATCTGAAAGCTTTCTTCAGAACTAAAGGCGAAAATACAGATATTGGCTTTTGCATCGAATGTTCTCAGCTTTAGGGTTTGCCCAGCAATCAGAGGCAACAGGAACAATTTTGTTCAGCATTCAATTACGTGCGTTACTGCAACAACAAAGGTTCAGAAATGTGCTTTTCTCAATTATAGGGTCAATGTGAGAGTAAAATGAAATAGTGTAAGGGTGAACAGCCATGGTAGCTCTTAAATCAGTTGTAGCTGTGAGAGTTCGACAATCTCTAATTTGAAACCTGTAGGTCCAACTGTGTTCCAGAATTCAGAAGTTTGGGGATTTAAAATTTGGTAATTCTACATAGTATGTAGCACCTCCAGGGGGTCTGGAGCAGAACCTTCTAATCAAATACATTTATATTTCTGCAGTGAAACATATAAATAAGTGGTTTAAATAAAGGCATTAAGTAGTCTAGTATCAGTTCTAGTGACGACTTGTCCCGATATGTGTTCAGACCAGTATATGGTTTTGGCATCAAATGAGTTGTGATTAAATTGTCAACTTTCAGAGTTCCTAAAATATCAATTTCAGACACAACATTGTGAACTTGAATGAATAATACAAGGTCTTTGTTCGAGGAACTGAAAACCAACAAAACAAGTTACTGGACTACAGTTATCTTCACTGCCAATTCCCAACAATGCATCATTGATTTGGCCCTTTGCAGCATAAACCGCTTCATTTGACCCATTCATGTTTTACGGAGCTAGCCTAAAACAATGCCCTTTCTAAGTGCATCTACCACTCTGGCTAAAGTATTTAGTGTCTAGCAGACAGACCTCTTGGATGGCTATAACAGTGCCGAGATTTATTAAACGGTGCCCTGCTGGTTAACAAGTATTCATACAACTCTGAAATGTGCCTCTAATTATAACCAGGGAGCGTCAGGCACAAGGCTAAGTTCATTGGGAATTATACCCACCTTAAAGAACATAGAATATACCTCTTATTATTAGTCCCTTTAAAGTATTACATTCTGGCCACTATCAGTAGCTTTATATATGCCACAGAATTTGGCCAAGCTCCAGGCAATCAAGGATTTTTTTCTACGTTTGAATGGCTCTTTTTTTTTTTAAGCTTAAAAGAAAAGGTAGAATAAAAACTATAAATTTAATCCACAGAGTTCCCAGATTACTTAAGTTTATTATTTAGCTTGAGATATTTACTACCAATTAATTGACTCATTTAAAATAATATACTGTAGAAAGCTTCATGTTGTGCTAAAAATATTTTAATATTAACTTATTAGAGTAATAAGAGTGATATTTTTAGCACAATGTTTAAAGGGGCTTAGAGCTTTAAAAATGAAAGACTATGTTCATAACCTCCACAGATTTGGCATAAAATATAATTTTAAAGAAATATTTAGGATAATAAACACTCAATTTACATAGTTATCCTTGTAGGGAAGGGAATATAATCTCAATTGTATTGAGAAAAACTTACTCTTTAGACGGGATTAACAGTACATGGGTATTTATTATTCTCCATATGTTTTGAATGTCTCAAATATTTCATGATAAGTATATGTATTGCATTAACTCATTTAGGTAAGGGCAAGAGAAGCACAAAATATATTTCTATGTCAAATATCTTAAAAATGACCTACTATTTAATCCTCAGCCATATTCCGTGAATTTGCTTCCCATGTCCCCTGATATTTCTTGAGCATCAAATGCCCTTCATGCTCAAAATTCTTTATAGGAATTAGTTGTCGACAGAGGGAAAGGCCTGTAGACAAAGTGTCTGTGGAAAATGATTCCGTTCTGAATGTGAAATTTGACATTTTATTCTCACAGGGAGATTGATGGTGCTGGAGTGACCCCCTGGCCTCCTCCAGAGACACTGTGATCTCATTTCTGCCTCCTTGGTCCGTCTGCTCTTCTGCGCCTCCTCCAAGGCTTACCTTTATATGATGCAGAAATCGGTCATTGGTCATGCTATCTGCATTTCTTCTTGTGTGCTTCTTTTCTCATGGCAGCTATTGAAGTAAGGCATCATTATTGCAGGAGAGTGGCCTTTCCCAGAAGCCCAGGCTTTGTCCCATGAAACTTTATACGCTGTAAGAACCGGAGTCCACATCAGTCATCCTTAAGATGTGGGAACCCAACTATGGGCCTATTTGGCAGGCATAAAAATCTCCTTCAAAACAAATGGTAAACAAACATTATGAAAATGCTTTTTTAGCATAGGTGACACAAATTTAGGATATTCAACCATGTCTCATCTTAAAATTTTATTCTCTTTTTAGATATCATCCCGGTAATTATATAGCATCCACTATGCATGCAATTCAGATAATAAAGGCCTTTAATATCATGTACAAGGTGCTCTGTATGATTCTTGCAATATGAGTATTCTTAGGATCTCAAAGATGTATGTTTATTTCTCTGAAGTGAAATGTGCTAAAATCATGATTTTCAAAATTTGTTGCTTCATGAAGAGGAAACCTAGGTTTTGCTGGTGTTGTTTATCCTTCCGCCTGTGGGCTCCTCTTTGGGGAATGGACCGCTCTAAGTCCTTTTGGCACAGCAGCTGTCTCTGTTATTACCCCCCAAAGAGGTGTGGGAAACGCCAAGAGCAGAATCAAGGAAGAATAGGAAATCAAAGTCTGGTGAGAGTGTCTAGATTCACCAGTCAACAGTATTGTCACATTAAATAGGGTAAAGGCAGGAGAATCAGGGGCTGTGTCCTGCACAGCTCTGGTTTGGTGAATGAAAACAAGACTCTGGCTTGGTTGGTTCCATGGACAGTGGTCTGGTCAGTTGTTTGTGAATCTGCGTAATGTGTTCTGAGGAGGTTGGATCTACAGCTCTAAAGATCCCAGAGAAACTTCATTTATATTGAAAAAGCAATCCAAAATGACCTCCTTCAAAGGATAGGTTGGTTACGTATCTCCAGCAATGAAATACTCAAACTTAGCTCTGATTGGTTTGGCTCCGTAGATAGAGCGTCGACCTCTGGACTGAAAGGTCCCAGGTTCGATTCTGGTCAAGGGCATGTACCTTGGTTGCGGGCACATCCGCAGTAGGAGGTGTGCAGGAGGCAGCTGATCGATGTTTCTAACTCTCTATCCCTCTCCCTTCCACTCTGTAAAAAAAAATCAATAAAATATATTTTTAAAAAAAGAAATACTCAAACTTAGAACTCTGAAGTACACATCCAGTAATTACACACGAGAGAGGAGACTTCATTCAGGGAAAGCATAATTTATTCATATTTAAACATTCCTTTACTGTCTGACGATGCAGTGATACCACCAAGGAGTACGAGGGATTTATAAACATTTGCCTTCATGCCATCATGCTGTAGAGAGCAGCCAAAGTGCTCACCATGGAGACTCTTAGCCCTTTCCGCACAGACAAGGAGGCACACACATTCTCAACGACACATGTAGAATGAATGTGCCTCATATCACTTGGCCTCCTGTGAGAAAATCACAGATTTCATGGCTCTTTCTAGCAGTTTTAGGAGTCCTGGCAGCTCTTGTAATCTGTAAATGTGGAAACTTCATTAATTCTAATTAAGTGTCAGAAATGAAAATCGAAAACACACAAAGAGGCTTTTCCGTAATAAGGAATGTTAACAACATGTGACCTTAGCTGTGTGACAAAGACAGTACTTGTACTAGAGGCTAAGGTGTGGGGACTGTTGTGGAGAGTATTAAAAGTGCTCTGAAAAGGAAATTTCATTATTTTTAATGATAAGTGTCAGGTGGGAGAAATGGGTAAACTGCTTTTTGTTTTTACTTTGAATACATTGAATAAAAAATAACCCCATAGATATACTACTCTCTTCATAATGAAAATGAAAATTTATAAATCACTCAGAATATAGGATCAATGTAAAGAAGCTGGTGATTTAGATACCTTTATTGTTTTAGCTTATATTTTCGATCCAATACTTTTATCACACAAATCATAATTGCTAAATCTCCACCTTAATTTCTTCAGATCAGGCACAGTGTAAATCACCGATCCAGGCTACAAGGTAATTTTCTTATAAACTTAAAAATAGCTTTTAATAAACCAATTAAAGAAGTCTTTGTGTGTGTATTAAATATACATAAAATACTGCCTGGTGTTTGCTAGAATCACTCTCAGATTGCTCTCAAAGCTGTAGACTCCAGAACCTTCTCACTGAACCTGCGGCATCCGCTTTGAGCCTGGCCGTATGGGTGGGAGTTTGAAGATAGTGGGGGCAGTGGAAGCATTCCAGTAGAATGTACGGATGGGGGAATGTGAAACATATTTTAGAAAATATGGGTCCAGTTTGAGTTGTGGAAGAGGAAGTGCTACAATGTTTAATGTGATCTCATTTATTATCCTTTCATCCCTGATGATACTGCAAATTTCATCAGAGTTTTATGGCAACCCAGGAATATGATGACTAGAACAGAACACATTGCTTCCGTGGAATTAGGATTCTGAGTGAATGCTGTAGATGAAAAAAAGGCCACATGCTAACCTGACAAGCTCAGGGAAGGCCTGCATGTCAGTCTTGCAAACACAAAGACCTAAAGTAACCACAAAGGATGGTCTGAAATTAAAACTTTAACTAAAAGCAGTTATGGTGGGTAGTCATGTCCTAGGGCGGTATCTTCTCTGACAAAAGTCAATCTTTACCTTAACCGAGTCTATTGTCCTTTTGCATCTGAAATAACATATCCTTGAAATGCTTGGATAACTTGTAACTTCCCTTTTTCTGGACCATTCCCCCCCACCCCTATCCAGAGCACAACCAAATGCCCTGGGTGCCAGGACAGACACCACAAATTCCTTCATTGTTATTCTATATAATAAAAGAGTAATATGCAAATTGTCCCCACGGGAGGGAGTTTGACCCACCAGAAGTTAGATGTGCACTGACCACCAGAGGGCGACATAGAACATGGCAGGTGTCAGTGATGCGGCGCTGGCAGCAGGTGGCAGTGGAGGCATTGCTGGCCCTGATTGGCCTGACAAGAGTGGAACTGCAGAGGGATGGTGTAGCAGGTAGGCAGGTGGCGCCAGGCCAAGGTGGGTGCAAATGGGGCCCCAAATGCTCTGCAGGTGCCTCCACAGACTGTGACCAGTGGTGACAACAGGGAGTGCGCCTGGGGAGCAGGTGACACCAGGCCAAGGTGGGCGTGAGCAGGGGGCCCAATTGCCCCATTGGTCACTCCACAGATCAGCTCTGATCACCGGCCAGGCCTAGGGGCTCTACCCATGCATGAATTTCATGCATCGGGCCTCTAGTCTATAACAATAAAAGCAAAATATGCTAATTAGACTGGACAGCCAAATGACCTTCCAGACGTCCTTTCAGACAACCTTTTGGGTGAAGCCCTGGTGGCAGGAGCCGAGGCAGAGACAGCCACCATGGTGGACAGGGGCAGAGGCAGAGGCAGTTAGGGGCAATCAGGCAGGCTGGCAGCCAGGCGAGTGGTTAGGAGCTAGTGGTCCCAGATTGTGATAGGGATGTCTGGCTGCCAGTTTAGGCCCGATCCCACAGGGATTCTTGTGAGATCAAGCCTAAACCATCAGTCAGACATCCCTTGAGGGGTTCTGGATTGTGAGAGGGTACAGGCCAGGTTGAGAGACGCTCCCAACCCCTGCCATGCACGAATTTCATACACCAGGCCTCTAGTTGTTATATTAATGTTGACTGTTAACTATTCTATACCCACCTAGGTAGAAAAAATGTGTGTCTATCATTTTATTTTTCTCAGAGGTTTCTTTGCTTTGCTTTCTCCTGCCTTTCTAATCTATCAGCAGTGGATTTCATGTAACCCACCTACATCTCTTCCTTTGATTGTAATGTATAAAACAAGATGAAAAACTACTATTCTCTGGAGCATTATCCTAGTACAGTACATTGAGATTCAACTTTCGGGCAGTTGGGCTCAAATAAATTCACAAAAATTCCTTTCATGTTTGAATGATTTTTACCTTAATAATGCCTACTATAGGAAGGTAAGATCCTGTATAATAAAGGGCTAATATGCAAATAGACCGAACTGTGGAACGACTTGTATTTCTGAGCTATCTGCTTTTATTATGTGTTATTTTTGTATGTGACTTTTGTCCTGTATTCTCTGTTCAATTATCTCTCTATATTTAAAAGCCTGATCAACTGTTACAACTGGTTAATTGGTGGCAATGATATGCACTGACCACCAGGGGGAAGATGCTCAATGCAGGAGCTGCCCCCTGGTGGTCAGTGCAAGCAACAGAAACCAGGCTCATGGCTGGCGAGCACAGTGGTGGTGGCGGGAGCTTCTCCTGCCTCCATGGCAGCACTAAGGATGTCTGGGAGTGGGCCTAAGCTGTCAGTCAGACATCCCCTGAGGGCTCCTGGACTGGGCTGAGGAACCCTCCCCTGATTGCACAAATTTTGTGCACTGGGCCTCTAGTCTAATATAATAAAAGAGTAATATGCAAATTGACCATTACCTGAGACACCCAAGACATGCCTACCAGCCAAGCCACGCCTCCCAGCCAACCAGAGCGGCTGCATGCAAATTAGTCCAGCCAAGATGGAGGCCGGCAGCCATGAAGCTAGAGAAAACCAGAGGCTTCTGTTGCAACTGCCTGCCTAGGCTAGCTGAGCCTCTGCTCACAGCCACGCCCACCATCCAAGCCATGCCTCCCAGCCAATCAGAGCGGCTGTATGCAAATTCACCCAGCCAAGATGGAGGCCAACAGCCATGGAGCTAGAGCAAACCAGAGGCTTCTGTTGCAACTGCCTGCCTAGGCTGGCTGAGCCTCTGCTCACGGTCATGCCCACCAGCCAATCAGAGTGGCTGTATGCAAATTAACCCAGCCAAGATGGAGGCTGGCAGGGCGGCTCTGCACTGGGAGCCTCTGCAGCCAGCACAGCTGTGCCAGGTGTGTCAGCTCGTGGGGGGTGGGGGAGGGTCCAACCTGGGGCCTCCTCGGGGCAT
>PVJC01003170.1:30552-72814 GCA_004026665.1 Murina feae
GTATCCCAGACTGCAAGAGGGCACAGGCTGGGCTGAGGGACCCCCACCCCCCGAGTGCACAAATTTTTGTGCACCGGGCCCCTAGTATACTATAATAGTCAAATGATTTTATGTTACTAGAGGCCTAGTGCACGAATTCATGCACAGGTGGGGTCCCTCGGCCTGGCCAGCTATCGGGGCCAATTTGGGCCAGCCAGTCAGGGGGAGGGACCATGGGAGGTTGACTGGCTGAGGGAGGTTGGTTGTAGGAGCACACTGACCACCTGGGGGCAGCTCCTGTGTTGAGTGTCTGCCCTCTGGTGGTCAGTGCGTGGTCATAGCCACTGGTCAACGGATTGTTGCGTCCACCAGCTGTAATGGTTGCTGAGGCTTATCTTACCTAATAAAAGCATATTAAAATTAACCGTTTCTTCGGGATGGCCTAAGCCACGCCCACCAGCCAATCAGATTGGCTGTATGCAAATTAGCCTAGCCAAGATGGCGGAGGCCGCATCTCCGGTATGCGGCTGCTGCCTCCACCATCTTGGGAGCCTCTGTCCTGGGAAGGCATCTGGCACCCTGGGCCGGCAGATGTCTTCCCAGGTGGAGAAGCCTTGGGGGGTGGGGTGGGAACCAGCCGGCGGGACCCGCAGAGCAGGCTGATTGGGTGGCCAGTGGGGTGGGGGGGTGGGGACGAGCCGGCGGGACCCCACGGCCCCTTCCTGGGAGGCTGATGGGGTGGCCAGGCGGAGAAGCCTTCCCGGGGTGCGGGGACGAGCCGGTGGGACCCCGCGGCCCCCTCCTGGGTGGCCAGCGCCTGGTCAGCGCCACCCGATCGGCCTCCCAGGTGGAGAAGCCTGGGGGGTTGGGGGATGGGACTAGCCGGGGGACCCCAAAGGCTCCCTCCAGGGAAGCCTATGGGGTGGCCAGCACCACCCCATTGCTTCCCAGACGGATGGCCTGGAGGGTCAGTGGGAGCCGTGGCCGGCCTGAAAACTGCCCTTAGCCCCTCACCCAGGCTTGCCACACCCCCAGGGGTGAGCGTCTCCAGTCAGGAGCTTGGCAAGCCTGCAAACAGACATTGGCCCCTCACCCAGGCTGGCCAGGCTCACCAGCAGGTGGACATCCCCAGAGGGGTCCCAAACTGTGAGAGGGCACAGATCAGGCTGAGGAAACACCCCCTCCCCAAAGCCCCAGTGCACAAATTTTTGTGCACCAGGCCCCTAGTATATATATAAAATTGAACAGAGAATACAGGACAAAAGTCACACATACAAAATAACACATAGTAAAAGCAGATAACTCAGAAATGCAGGTAGAAAGAGGCCACTGCGGGAGCAAGATGAAATAGAATCACAGAGCATTAGAGTTGAAAAGCTCCTAGGAGACACAGAGGTTTTTAGAGAACAAAACCTCACAAATAAGAACAAGACAGTGTTAACAGCAACAACAAAAAATAGAGTTAAAGTAAAACAAAAAACCAGGACAGGACGAGGGGTTGGGAAGAGAGCCTTGGGGTGAGGGGTTGCAGCTCCAGCCATGGGTGGCTCCTTCACTCTATGGCTCACTTCGCTTCAAGGCATTTTTTTTAAGAGCCACGCAATGACCTGGTGATTGTCCGTATACCTCTGGCCTATCCTTTCCACGTTACCGGAAATTTACTTACTTTTCCGGTAAATTAAAAAGTCATAAATGCAAATCCAAACGGACCCTCTTGGGTTGCGACTAGGGTTCAGAGTGAAAACAACAGGGCCAGAGAAGGAGGAGGAGGACCCGGGGGGAGGGGAAAGGCGGGCTCCGACCTCTTCCGGCGCAGAGAATGCCGGCCAGACTGGCGGGGGAACGCGAGGAGGGAACCCTCCCCGCTACCAACCCGAGGCGCCGGAAGGGGCGAACCCATGGGCGGAAGTGACGCAGCCGGCTTTGGGCTCTGCGGGGAGGCGTAGCCGGTCGCTGGAGGTGGGATTGGTGGCGGAAGAGGTTCGGCGGTTGATGGCGTCTCCGTCTCGGGAGCCTCAGTAGGACTCGCCGTTTGTCCGGGAGCGCCTCCCTGGGTAAGCGCTTTGCCCGGCCCGGCGCCCTGTGCTGGGGACCCCAGCGGAGGCCTTTGGGGGGCTGGAGAGTCGCCCCTCAGCGCCTGGAGTCGGGCCTGGCGGGTCTCGGGAATGGTCTCCGTGGTGACGACGCACAAAATGCCGACGCTGCCCCTGTCGCGGGGAGCCTTTCGTCCCGGGCCGCGATTGTGACAAGGGAGTGTGCGAATTCAGTCGGCAGGGGACTTGGGAAAAGGCGACGGGTGGTGGCCCCACGCCGCGGGGAGGCCGGGATCGCCTTCGCGAGGCGCGTGGGACGTGGGCGCTATGGCGGGGGCGAGTGGCGGGGGACCCCCGAAGCAGAAACGGGCCTGCCCGAGGCTCAGCTCCCGGGCGAGCGGAGTGAGGGTGCTGCCGGCCTAGGTAAGTTCGGGCAAACATCTAGGCCGAGTCCGGGAAGGACGCTGGGGTTCGCTGGTGCGGACGGAACCCCCAGTGTTTTGGTTTTGAGTCGCCGGGGGCGGAGGAGGCGGAGACTCCCTGCGCCGCCCACGGTCGGTCGAGGCGGGCGGAGTTAGCCGGGTCCCGGGCCGCACCTGGGCTGCGGGGTTAGATAACGCGCTTCTCCGGCTGTTTGTAAACGGCTCGCAGGCACAGGGTGTCCGGGGAGCTTAACAGATGTCCTGGGAGAGAGTCACCTCTGCCTTTGCTTAGGCAACTTTTGTTGATTTTCCAACTCCTTCCGGTCCACGCGACACTCCGCTGGGCCGCAGGGTGTTGACCCGTCGGGAGTGTGCGCTCCTCGCTTCGGAAAATGGTGGGGGAGGGGGGAGGGCGGAGAAGTGTGCGTGTGCGTGTTTGTTGATAAACATGTATTAAGTCTATTCCTAATAGCTTTGCTGGAAAACACTGGCGTTTGACCTACATGTATTAAGTTTCCAAGAGTAGTTGCGGATTCCTGTTAAGTCGGGGATTTAGATCGAAAAATTCGAATTTTTCAGCTGCCTGCTTTCCGCTAATTGCAAGGTTTCTACAAACCGCGCACGGACAATTACTAATTATAGTGTAGGGGCTCGTTTCCAAAAGCTTTTAAAGACATTACTTGGTTAACAGTTAATCCAAACATGGGTTAGTTGCCCTCAGGTGCCATTCGGGTGTAGAGAAGACCTTCGTTTTGCTCTTAGCAAGGATGAACTTGATTTCTTGAAGGATTACTTGACTACATTAGGGAGGAGGTCTTACTAGGGTTGGGTGTTTTGTTTTTTTTTTGCAACTTCAAAGAACATTTTGTAATTTTTGTTTTCTATCACATTTTTTAATTGTACACTTTTGTTTACAGTTATGGCCGCAGCCACTTAATGTAGGATTAACCAGTAAATACCTTTTCCTTAACAAAGTAACAGGTATTTTGGAATTTTAAGTTTCAACTTTTTTAATGATGTTAAATAATTATGAAAGATCCTAACTACTTTTTTTTCTATACTACTATGGCTGAATTATCTCAGGTGAAGCTTACTGGATTGTATTCTATTGCAATTTGCATACTGTTAAGTAAAATTTTGGCTGGATGAATGTCTGGCTTTTTAGTTTATTTTGCCTCAAGTAAATCCGTAATAGAAGAGAAAAAAAAATTCTCCCTTGTAATAAAGTATATGGACCGTGATCGTAGCGTTTTAGAAATCAACTTTTAAAACAATCTAAAATAGTAAAAAATGATATTAGTGAGCCCTGAGCAGAGAACTCACCTGTAAAGAGTTCTGGAGGTAGATCCCTGTCAGAGTGCAAATTAACAGATGGGTGGCTTTTCTGCCACCGAGAAAGAATGCTAATATTTTTTTGGTGTGTAAACTAGTTGCTAGTCTTTAAGTTATAGTATGAATAATTGGAAACAATTAGAATGTCAGACATTTTATTTATGTATTTGTGTGTCCTATAGGACCGAGGTTTGGAGGTAATTATAAATTTTATATATTTTTAACTGAAGATTTAAAAAATAATTTTGCTAAGTTTGTCAACCACTGCTTGTAATGCGTTTTCACTACTAATTTTTATTTGCTGTGGTTTTACTTTTATTATGGAAAATTTCAAACATAACACAAGAGAACAAAGTAAAAAGAACGACTGTTTTGCTAATCTTGTTTTATTACGTCCCTCAAACATTTTTTCCTCATTGACTTTTAAAATAAAATCCTAGACAGAGTATTTCACTTATAACTAGTGTAGCATGTTTAATTGCTAAGAACTTTGAAAAAATACAATCATCATAATCATATTACACAAAACAAAATTACCTTATTCTTGAATTCTAATTGTTAGAACTGGAAAATTATATAAAATATTTAAAAAGCTTAATTTGATTCTGTATATTTAATGTATAGAAGTTTTTAAATATGGTCTACTTATTTATTTGACTAATGCTTACATTTTTTGGGGCTAGTCAAATAAATTGAATATCAGGAGCCACTGGGAAAAATACTAAGATCTGTTTGGGGCTTGAAAAAGTTTCAAGAGGAAGAAGTAAGGATAATATTGAAGTACTCCCATTTCCCCAGATTTATTTTAGTTAACAAAATGCCCATTGCATATTATTTACCCTTTTCCTTAAATATTGATGAATCCCTAAAGTAACAAAATTGGCCAAAGACTTTATAGTGTAAAGTTCACAACCTAACACTTGTAAAAGAACTCTAGAGATGTTAGGACTTTAGACACTGTATTAGGAAACCTGGAAGAGGGCCCTGCGGACAGCATTGTTTTTGTTTCCCAGTTAAATGTATCTGGTCCTTTAGTTTGGGAAATTTTTACTTAGCCTTAGTTTGCATCTTAGTGTACCCAGTTTCTTGAGCTGCGCTTTAGAGAACGGGAAGAAACATTGGGTATTGGTAATGCTGCTTCCACTTCCCCTTGTGGATGGGCCATATTTCCTCTCCAGCTGAAGATGCAGTTTGTTCTTTTTCTCAGTATGTTAATGAAGTTACACTTCCCAAGCATTACCACAAGGTGATGCAGTGATTTTGCACGTTTCCACTGGGTGGTGTGTATGTGTGTGCACGTGTGAGCCTGCATAGTGTATTAATTTGCCTGTGAATCATCTTGCTACATTGGTATTCTCAGTGAATTTCAACATGTGAATAAGTTTGCATCTCATCTGTGTGAGGAGAGAAACAGAACTATATGGTAATTAGAAATTTTCATTTTACTATTTAAAATGGGTCGATTCAGGTTGTAATTATATTCAGATTACATTTATCCTTAACTTTTTTGTGACTAGAAGATTTAATTTTAAAAAGTAAGGTGGTAACAAGAGTGGAATGACTTGTAAAATTTCTATAGTTCTAATCACATTGAAATTTTTTGAAAAGGTTGGAGTATTGGAGAGGGATTAATGAAGATTATTAATAGGATGATCACAAATTATTTTACTCTTCAGGTTTATAGGCATGAATGTATTTAAAGTCTGTTGTTAGGGTTTTGTTTTAAAAACTTGAATTTGTGGGAGGGTTTAAAATGAAATTTGATGTTTATATGTTTGTTTAAAGCATGAAAATGCATTTACATATACTGGTAAAAAATCAGTGAAATATAGTTAAAAGTCCTTTATTTAAACATATGCTTCACGAGTGAAGACTGTTAACTAAATGGTGAATACTTTTTAATCCCTCTTGATGCATTATAAGCATGTCAAAAGTACATATATGTATACTTCATGCTGTTTTATACCTTGAAAACTTTTCAGTGAAGTAAAAGTGTAAGGTTGGATTGTGGATTTTTAAGTCACTATTGTAATCGAGGTTAAATAAATGTTTAAACTGGGCTCCCTTGTTTTATAACAAATAATTACAGCTTTGTTGATTTAGTTTACTTTAGGAAATGTGTTAAGTTTTAAGAAAAAAAAAGGTTTTATTTTTATACCGCTTCTAATTAAAAACATGGGTAACTCATTCTAAGCTAGCCTTGTTTTCTCCTTACTGAATATCTTCCTCAGAGAAACTTAAATATTCAGTCTTTTCATAGAAAAATATTACTGATTCACTTGCGTCAGTTTAGGTAGTTGTATCTATTAGAAGTTTGTTCAGTTGATTCAGTTATAGTTTTTCTTAGTGTCTTACCAGTAGTGAACATTTTTTTCAAAACTGGAATCTGAATGGGTTTTTTCTTTATGAAACCACTGACTTGAAAGGAGATTATCATTAATGACTTCATTAGCATCATGACATCCCCCTAAACCCAGATTAGCTCAGACAATTCATAGAGAAAGTAATAGAACTCTTCAGTTATTTTAGGCAGGATTCCAGTGTTTATAAGTGCTACTTTTTTTAATTTTCCTGGAGGTTTTGGGTTATCAGCTGGGGAGTATTGACAATTAAGTGTTTCTGTGAAATATGTTGCTGGTAATAGAAGGACCTCCTTTTTAGTGCAAAGATAGCTAGGGAGGATTAATCCTGAACACTCTCTTTAGCTCCTAATTCTGGCAAACAAAGTGGGGAGCGTCTTACCAACCAGTCTGGCATTCCACCACAGTGGCTTTCAGGTTCAGGATTGACAGGCTCGTTATGGGATGGCTAATACGTTGTTTTAATAAAGCATTACTTGTAACATAACAGAAGCAGAGAAGACATACAAAGAAAGTGTTTGTTGTTTCTAAACCTTAAAAATTTGCCTTAATATTTTAAACAGGTCAGCAAAAGGAATAGTTGTAAAAGCATATTGTCTTAGATCTTCCTAGCAATAAAAACTTAATATTAAAATATGAGTAGAGTCTTTATTGTTGTGCTTGCCATGTAGAAAGTTCATTGAGTTGTGATGTAAATTAGATAAATTTGGTTAGCAAAAAATCTTGCTCCTATTTTCTTCATTATTATAGTCTTGTTTTGAAAACTCAGAAGCAAGTGTCATAGGGTTAGTTTCTTATATGTATTATAGAATCAGTGATGATACTGAGTCTGTCACACTGTAGAGATAGCTTTTTGAAGTAAATCCTCAGTTGCTATATTAGTACTTCTGGGAAGGGAAAAGTAAATCCCTTTCCCTCCCCCCAAAAGTATAGCACAGAAAACATTTGGATCGTGTAGATTTTTGTAGTCTATGTTAACCATTCATCTATCCAGTTCACTAAGCCAGTGAGCAATTATTGAATCCATTATAGATTTCTACAGTTTGTATTTAATGTAAAACAATATATTTATTTTTAATCAGTAACTATGTGGAAATTAATGGGAAGAAAAAATGAATACTGGAAGTCAAGGTAGGATTATTGAACCCAGAATGAAAGGGTAGAATTGATATAGGTAGAGAGGAACAGATAGGCTAAGCTATTTTAAGTAGACTAGCTGAGATTTTACATGGTTTGAGAGATCTGAAGAAGCATGTACCAGCAGCCAAAGAAGACAGTCTGAATCTAGGTATTAGTGGAAATGAGTGAGCAATGGTAATGAAGACTTAGGTTCTTGGGTTAGGTCAGAGTCTAAGTAATAGTTCTTTGTCCTAATCACATACAGGATTAAAATTACTTGAGAAAGATGCTAAAACAAAACAAAACAAAAAAAATGTTCACACACTCGTGGCCACACCCAGGTCCCACTTCCAGAAAGTGATTGTCTTTGTGTGTGTGTTTTTTTAAGGCCCCTAAAGATTCTTATGTGTAGCCAGGGTATCACAAACATGGGTGAGAAATGCAGGCACTGAGCGGTGAGCACCTGTCATAGGAGCCAACAACCTCGGAGAGGGTTGGGTGAGTCAGGTTAGGGAGAAAAATAGTGAAGTTCAAAGGTCCAACATAGAAGCTCTTGGTTGCAAAAGAAGCAAAGAACTAGGCTTTCCAAGGGAGTTGATAGTTTTTTACTTTGGTTTAAAAGCTTTTTACTGTGTAACTTTCTGAGTCATATTGGAAATTCTTTATTTCCCCATTTGCCTGTGTCTTTATATTTAATCACATTTTTAAGGAGGAGTGCCAATATTGAAAAGTACATGTCTTAAAAATTATAATGTAAATATCAATATGAGTTGCATTTAGTGATACATTTTCTGAACTTGAGTATCATTCAACTTGTGTGATTTACTTGTTTCAGGTTCACAATGACATCCTTTCAAGAAGTCCCACAGACTTCCAATTTTGCCCATGTCATCTTTCAAAATGTGGCCAAGAGTTATCTTCCTAATGCACATCTGGAATGTCATTACACCTTAACTCCATATATCCATCCACATCCAAAAGATTGGGTTGGTATATTCAAGGTAAGAAAAACTTCCTATTTCTTCCACCTGGGTATACTCTATTTCTTTTAAGCAGTTGATCAATATCTTTACTTGCTCTATCTTTCCTCTACAGTCAGGGTCATTTTTGTAACATCGGATATAAAACATTTACATTTGTAAATGTAAACATTTTGTATTTAACAGTGGGATAGAATACAGTTGTTAGAAACTTGAATCCAGGGTTTGCTATCTTTGATCAAAAGGTTTGTCTTCACTCAAGGTCCTGTGAAAAAATTTTAAGAATCTTTTTTCATTTTCTTCATTTCTGGCCTAAAAAATGAGAAGAATAGAGCAGGGTAATGAGGGGAAAGATCATTCCTGGCAGGAAGATGGTATAAGTAAAGGCACAGAGGTGAGAATGTTTATGAGAATGAGTAATTTAACTAGAAAAAAACTTGACTTGGGTATGTAAAATAAGTTTGGAATTAAGCTTTATTCTGTCTACAGAGGACCTTCAGTATGGGCAGTGGGAAGTCTTTATAAATATAGGTATGTAGGCTGATGTGTGGAATAGACTGCATGACCTTTCGTATGTCCTGAATTTTTTACGGAAAATTATAACCACTTTCTTATTAATATAGCTCTGAAACATTTTACCTCGTGGTGAGACATTTATGCTGTTGATATTTTTGTCTAAGAATCAACATTGCATCCTCCTCACATGTATGTGACATTTTTGGTGTATTTTTCTTTTAAAAAGAAAGGAACTTTACTCTTTTGATAATACGATATTTGAAAACTACAGTACATAAAAAAGAAAGTGAATGGCTCTATCCATTGTAGCCCCACTTTCCCCAGAAATAGCTTGTAGTTAAGTTTGGTATATATTTTTCTAGATTTAAAAGTTCATAAGCTCATTTTCTATATTTCTTTGTAGGTTTTATATTTGCACACATATAATCAGCAAATATATTTTCAGTGCCTTTCCTATTGTGTCTGTCTCTCTTTACCTCCTCCCCCCAAAATAGTGCCCCCCGGACTTCATTCTCTCCCTCTCCCTCTCTTTAAAAGTGCTCTTTGTATGCTCTTTTCACCCTAATGTTTTTCCTTCTCTCAGTGTTTCTCTAGAACTTATTAATATCTTCATTTTTGCTAGGTAACTTGATGTCCTTCTGACCTTCTTTACACTCCCTCTCAATTTCCTTTATGAGCAGTACTTCTTTATTTTCTTAAGGGCAATATTTCTTATCCAATATGTTTTTCTAACAGGTTAATCCTAGTTAAAGATTTTCTTTTTCTTCCATGTTACCCTTGCTTAATTTACTTTTTTGCTCATATTTCACTGCTAGAGGCCCGGTGCATGGATTTGTGCACCTGTGAGTTCCTTCGGCCTGGCCTGAGCCCTCTCGCAACCTGGGACCCCTTTGGGAATGTCAGAGTGCCGCTTTCAGCCCAGCACCCGCAGGCCAGGCCAAGGGACCCCACCGGTGCATGAATCTGTGTAATGGGCCGGTTTTAGTCCGATCCCTGCAGGCCAGGCTGAGGGACCCCATTGGTGCATGAATCCATGCACTGGGCCTCTGGTATGCACCTAAGATCTTTGGTTAATCTCTTCCCACCCTCCCCACTTCCCTCTGAGATTCATCAGTCTGTTACATGTTTCCATGCCTGTGTTGAGCATCTGCCCCCTGGTGGTAAGTGCATGTCATAGCTACCAGTCAAACAGTTGAACAGTGCCTTAGGCTTTTATTTATATAAATTGCATTAGTAGAAGAATGATGCCAGTACTATTGCACTTCCCCAAACTAAACTATGTGAAACATCCATTGTTTTGGTTCCTTCCTTAGGTAGACACACCTACACCCTTTTGTAATTGGATTAAAGTATAGCTCTTAGGAGCAATACATTCTGACAGTCCTAGGTAATTTTAACTGTTCCATTGTTCAAAATGTCAAGATGGTGGAAGTACTAGGGGATATGAAAAGAACTGTAGAGTCAGTTCACTGTCTCCAAAAGTCTGAGACTTTGAACTAATATGATAACACTAGAGGCCTGGTGCATGAAATTCGTGCTCGGGGTGTGTGTGTGGGTGTGTCCCTCCCTCAGTCCAGCCTATACCCTGTCCAATGTGGGACCCCTCAAGGGATATCTGACTGCCCGTTTAGGCTCATACAATCCAAGACTGCTGGCTCTCAATTGCTCACCTGCCTGCCTCATCACCCCCAACTGCCCTCATCTGCCAGCCATCTTGTGTGTTGGAGTGATGGTCAATTTGCATATTACTCTTACTAGATAGGATGTAATGATCACTGATGTGCTAGGTATTGTGATAAGTGCTTTACAGGGATTATTTTATTTAATACACAACCTTTGAGGTTGTTACTATTATCTCCATTTTAAAGAGGAGGAGACAGAAATAATTTAATGGAAGTCATAACTACTAAGAGGTATTTTGTGGTAATCTGACCTATTTCCTATACATTGTGCTTAACAAAAATTACCACTTAAGTACTCACCATGGTCAGGCACTCTGCTAAATGCTGCTTTTATATTCATCATCTAATTTAATCTTCTAATAGTTCCAAGGGGAAAAACTTGAGCCTTAGGTAGGTGAGGTAAATCACATCACAGATTCTTTAAACTTCCTTCTCATCTGTAAAGAGATGAAAATTATAATGTCTTTCAATGTTTTTGAACCTGACACACACAAATTCTGTGATGCAACCTAGCAAACAAAGGTGCTTGCAAATACATCTGAAACAGACTTTTATGAAGCAGTACTTAGCTGTCATGCACTCTGATACTTTCGTAATTCTATATAATTTAAAAAGTTAATGTCATGAATGACCAAATTAATATACTTCCTACTGGGTTGTGACCTACAGTTTGAAAACACTTCTTTAGAGACTGAGGATTGTTAAAATTCTTCCAGCTTCAGTATTCTCCAATCTCTAATCCTAGATCAATCAGAATTAAGAATATACTAACTCAGTGGAGTATTATTTCTTGAAATATTACTGGCAAATAGAAACCTAATGCCTATTTTAAACATCTCTAATCCATATTTAGCCCAGTACAATTCATCTGGCTAATGCAGACTGAGATATGTGATGTGTACATGTTGTAGGATGAAAGTGTTTTAGGACATAGGTAGTCTATTTTCTGCATATAAACATCTTGATAATGAAGGACTTTTTACAAAATTTACCAATTGGCTTCAAGCAAGACTTGCTAAAGGTGAAAAATCAGTAAAGTTAGTGGATTTAAGGGGCAGGGCTCTAATTAAAGACTTAAATTTGAAGCATAAAATAATGTTTAAAAAACTTGTTTAATGAATTCAAATTTTAAGCAAACCTGTTTAATGAATTCAAATTTTAAGCAAAGTGTAAGTTTTTATATTCAATACTAAGATTTTCCTTGAGAAATTGGATATCAAATTATATTTTAATACATAGTGGAAACTCTACTGTTTGATTTATATAGATTTTTTTTATAGCATTAGGTTACAGCTTAATAAAAAACGATAAAATCTGACATACTGGTTAAAATATTATGATTGTAAGCATATTAACCCATGTCTTAACTTTAGGATGCAGTAAAAAACAATATGCTGTAAGATATCACTCTAATATTAAACTACTTTCTAATAATCTCCATGTTTTGTTCCCTTTAGGTTGGATGGAGTACTGCTCGTGATTATTACACATTTTTATGGTCACCTATGCCTGAAAATTATGTAGAAGGATCAACAGTAAATTGTGTATTAGCATTTCAAGGTAAGAATTGAAAACTGCAGAACTGGATGAAACTAGGTATTTTATTGCTATTAAAAATGATGTATCCATTGTAATTGTCTACTAAGGCATAGCCAGCATACCACTAATTGAATTAATTAGTATTTTTTGTTTAGCAAAAGTCATAATGTAAATATCTACTGGCAAATAGAAACCTAGTACCTATTTTAAACATAGGCCACATGATATTGTATGTAGACATTATAAAGGTTTTTGCTTGTTAACTTTCATTGAAGAGTGTTGATTTCTTATCAGCTCTTTACTTTTGGTGTTCTTTTTCTCAAATGAGAAAACAGTGCTGTTAACTCATGTTAGAATAATGTAAAAAACTATAGGCCCAGTGCATGAAATTTGTGCACGGGTAGGGTCCCTAATGGCTGCCGGCTGCCAGCTGGGGCCTCCCTCCTTTCCCCTGGCCAGCCCATCCCTTGGTCCAACTCCCCGAAGAAGTGGTCGAGGGGACAATCTGCATACTGTACTTTTTTTTATATTGGATAGGATTAGAGGTGAGAAAAAGACAGCATGGGCAAAAGTAGGTGTACAGTTGTAAGTATGTGAAACAGTTTATTGTATTATTTTTCTATATGAAAATGTTTCTTATTTTGGGTTTGAATGATGCTTTGTCTTAATTGCACTGAGATACATTTTCAGGAAGAATACCATAGAACTAATGTTGTACCCTTCTCAGTGTATTGTATCAGGGAGCATATGCCCATATATATGCCCGTGTATCTTATTACTGGTACTAATCTTGATCACTTGGTTAAGGTGGTGTCTGCTGGCTTTTTCCACTGTAGAGGTAGTAGTTTTTCTTTTGTAATTAGTGACTATTATAGGGGAGTTTGAGACTAAGGAGATAACCTTGTTTCTCTTCAAACGTTTACCTACTCATTTTAGTGTGCATTACTGAATCTTGCTTACAGTAATGATTCTTATTGTATTTGTCTGTGATGCTCCTTTATTCTGATTTCTTGTATATTAGTTGGAATTATGTTAGGAAAAGTCCTTTTCACCATGGAATCATGGATACTTACTTTATTCTATGGAATAAAGTCTAATACTATCGTCTTTTTTTTTTGCTCAAATTATCTTAGCTTTTTTTGATCCTAGGTAACTCCCATCAGGTGAGCTCCTGTGTTTTTTTTTTTAGTTTTTTTTTTTTTTTTTTAATATTACCTTCATCCCCCAGTGCTTTTTAGAGGACTTCTTTCTTACTTTCAAGCACCAGATGATGTTCTTGGCTTATCTTGTATTTTTCTCTGCCCTTCTCTCTTATTTCTAAAGAGAAAGGCCAGCTATTTTTTAAAGAATGAAATCAAATGAACTAGATAACATAAGAGTGAGACTGAAAATTTTAAGATACAGAAGAATGACAACCATAGTGATTACAGATTTCTGAGTAATAGTAACATACAAGACAAGGTGAATATATTCATTTTTGTAGGTTCATTTCACAATCATTTAATGCTTCCTTTTTACAGAACGTTCTAGAGGATTACAGAATTTTTATATTCTATATCTGCCCTCAATATTTCTGAGGTCTTGATATAGGATATAAAGCATGTGTATAATGAATGGTAATATAAGGTATACTGTGGAAGTTTTTCTTAATGTAAAAAATACCATGGGAGTTTTATAGGGGAGGTAACTTAATTTTGAACTAGGATAATCCAGCAAATTTAAAAGAGAAGGTAACAATTGAATTGAAGAAAGAAGGAACAAATAGTGAACTTACATTAGTGGCCTAGATGGTATAAATACATTATCTATAGATACTTTGGAACTCTGAGATAGATGACTTGGAGTCTGTTTTACAGCTAAGAAACTCTGGGGCACAGGGAGGTTAAGTAAATAATAGTTGGTGGTAGAGCTGGAATTCCAGAATAAAATCTGTGTAGTTCCAAAGCTTTTTTGTCCTACAGCATCAGTGGACCTCATCCTCTTTTCTGCTGTTACACAGTTTACACGTGTAGCATATTCATTTTGTTAATATTTCCCTTTTACGTGTAATGAATTGAGGGAAGATTTCTTTAAATGGCATGTTTTCACCCCTAATAATCCTCCTAGATTTTCATGCTTGTATTTCCCTTGCTCCTTCTCCAGCCTCACTTTCATTGAAAACTAAATATTTGACACTCTCCCAGATGACTTAGTTTGGCTCTAGTGAAGATTTGGGAAAAGGATATCTTGGGAATATAAGCTTAGACCCAAGATAGAAAAATTCGGGCATGTTAAGGGAAGAAGGGAGAGTCTAGTTCTGATAATATATGAAAAATAGGAAGAAAAACATATCCTAAATGCCTAGAAATAGGGTCAGGAATGAGAAGAGGTGACAAATATTGTTAAAGTAACATTTTATAATAGGAAGTTTAATAATTTTTTATTAACTTCCTCGTAGGATATTACCTTCCAAATGATGATGGAGAATTTTATCAATTCTGTTACGTTACCCATAAGGGTGAAATTCGTGGAGCAAGTACACCTTTTCAGTTTCGAGCTTCTTCTCCAGTTGAAGAGTTACTTACTATGGAAGATGAAGGAAACTCTGACATGTTGGTGGTGACCACAAAAGCTGGCCTTCTTGAGGTTAGTACCAACATTGAGTTAGCGATTCATCGATAATTTTAAAAACAGAGCGTACAAGAACACAGGTTAATTGGCATTTTAAGAATTTTTATGTTGTTATGCAAGTGTATAACCTAAAAAGCAGATGCTTTTAAACTAAAATAATTGAAAAATATTTAGTGTATTTTTTTTCCTCTTTAAAAATCTTTATTATTGAAAATCTTACACATTTCCCTTTTTATTCCTCATTGACCCCCACCAGCGCGCTGCTGGCCCCTACCTCTGGCCTTCACCACCCTATTGTCTGTGACCATGGATTATGCATATATGCATCACTTAGTGTATTTTTGAAATGCTTTAAAAGTCTTTTTATCACAACCATGTTACTGCTTTCACCGTGGCAGGGACTGTCCCTAGGCTCTAGAAGTGTTTTGTGCGTAGTAGATGTGCAATAAATACCTATTGAGAGAATGTAGACCTATAGCTTTCCTAATACTTCCTCACCCCCAACCTTTCTTTGGTGGTGGCCTAATCCATTAAGTGTAGAATGGTAGAGATTTGGAAGGTGAAACTGGAGGGAAAGTGGTGTACAGCAATAAATCTGTCATTGGATGTGAACTTTGTTTTACGTACTATGAGCATGCTCTGTCCCAAGTGTGGCAGTGAATCAGTGAAGCATCCCAGTCTCAAGGTTTAAGTTGAATATTTTTAAAATGATTTTTTTCCTTGTCATCTGATCTAGTGAATAAGCTTGGATTAACCATAACTGAAAAAAGGTGAAAAGCTTCTCAATATTTTTTTAAATTGAATATTTGGAGTCATTGCATTGGCTCCAATAGAAATGTACTGTGCAGATACTGTAATAATGCCTTATGTCTTCATTTTTAGTAGTTACCGAGGAAGAAAATAGAACAACATTCTTTCAAGATATTTCTCAATATTTTACCCTAAACCTAAGTACTGGAATATTACATGTGTGTTTCTGTGAAAAACAACTTCTTTAATTAGTTCAGCATACGTTTTTGGTTACTTTATATTCACCTTTACTGACAGGTCATTGCTTTTCTTTATAGTCAGCTGAGCTTTTTATATGTAAATATTTTATGACTTTGATTTTATCTTATTTACCTTAATAAACTGAGATTAGAGAAAAAAGACAAGAGGTTATAGATAACATACTTTATTTTTTTATTTTTTTATGTATGAATTCTTCCATATCTACCCTTCCCCCTTCCAGAAATTCTTCTCTTATCTTAAATAAAGAAATGTAACTTTTATAGGCTGACTGAAACATTTTGTGTTGACAACTGCCTGATGATCAAGGTTTTTAGCCTGGTATTTGAATGCTAGTCTAAGATGCTGAAACAAGCCTGGCTCTTAAGAAGAATGCAGTTAGTTTACATTGCAGCTTTTTCAATACTTGCTAGACCACCCTGACTTCAGGGCCGCTAACAGAAGATTTGGCATCTACATTGCTTGTGCACGTTTTCTAAGTAAATTGGGACACCATACAATTTATTTCACTTCTTCTTCATAAAGAAATATAAATTGCTATCTCTTAGGGAAATATTTCTGAGATAAAACGTTTTTATATTCTGACCAAGTTTTGGATAAGTCTTTAAAATTTTCACATTCAGCAAAATCTTTAATGATTTTATCTAAAACTGCACAAAAATAGTAGATATGTGAGACATTGTCTAGGGTACTATTGATATTAAAAGTGATAAATGAAATATAATGCTTCAGTGTGTGAATCTTGACTGGATCTTGGAGTTTTAAAAAAATTACTAGTTTTCTTAACTATTATAATGGTAGTGGTTGAATAGGAAATTGTTCTTATTAGGAGATGTTTGCTCTCAGTAGTTAGGAATGAAGTGTGCGATTTTGTTTCAAATGGTTTATTTAGTTCCCCTCCTCCACAATTACATAAATAAGTTAAGTACTGAATATAAAGGGAAATAAAATCAAAATGACAAAATATTAATGAATTTAGGTGATGGGTATATGGGTATTGTAAAATTTTAACTGCTGTGTGCTTGAAAGATTTCACAGTACAGAATTGGGGGCAGGAATTTGACTTGTATACATTTTAATCTAATTTGAATTTATGTGCCAATTAAATGAATCACTGGGGAAAAGTGGTTCTTTTATAATGTTCTTTTCCAGTATGTCAAGATGTATCTATATTTTAGGATATGAGAGTTTAGAGCCAAAAGTCATTAAAAAATAAAATAGGCAAGGTATGAAAGAAGTTCAGTAACTAAAGTTTTCTCTTTTGAGGTATTTACTCCTGTCATTTTCATTTGGTGTGATGAATGAGGTAGAAGGGTCATTGTAAAAACTTACAGCCATTCAACTTTCATAAAAACCATTTTAGACTTTAATCAGTTTGGTTCCATGACCCTGGAAATCTGACTTAGGGTCTGTTGTGGGCATACTTTATTTATTTATTATTGTTATTTTTAACTTTTTAATATATATTTTATTGATTTTTTTTTTTTTTTTACAGAGAGGAAGGGAAAGGGATAGAGAGTTAGAAACATCGATGAGAGAGAAACATCGATTAGCTGCCTCCTGCACATTTCCTACTGGGTATGTTCCCACAACCAAGGTACATGCCCTTGATTGGAATCGAACCTGGGACCTTTCAGTCTGCAGGCAGACGCTCTATCCACTGAGCCAAACCAGTTAGGGCTATTGTTATTTTTAAAATGCATTTTCATTGCTGTCAAAGAGGAAGAGGGAGGGAGAAAAAGATAGAAACATCAATGATGAGAGAGAATCATTACTGGCTGCTTCCTGCACATCCCATACTGGGGATCGAGCCCGCAACCTGGGCATATGCCCTGACCAGAATTGAACCATAACCTCCTGGTTTACAGGTTGGTGCTCAACCACTGAGTCACGTTGGCCGGGCCATTTTATTTTAGCTAAATGTATACCATGCCTCCTTTTGAGTATACAGTCTTTCCCTGTTAGAGTCAGTGATGTCTGCCTGTAAGAGAAGTGTTAACCATTTTAGTAACTACTATTTTAGGTCCCGTAATTCAGTAATTTTTTAGAATATTAGAGTTTAGATTTCCTGAACAGAGTAACTATTAGTGCTTCCATAATAATTAATATAATGTTACAGTCTGCATTTTAGTTCTAAAATTTGCATTTATTTATAGTTTTGGTTTAGCCACATAAAAGGCATCACATCGCAATTTATTCCTAATACCTTATTTAAAGAACCTTAACTTTTATAGTAATTCCATAGATGAAGGCCTCATGTAACATAAGAAAGTTCTTAATAGATTTAACCATTTCCCTTAATTTGCATTCAGGAAGAGGGTATACATTTTCTCCCAAATTATTATTCAAGATATGCCCAGAGTTAAGTCACTTACGAAGTTTGACTTATTTTTAGTACTGACTTGAAAAGTGATCAGTAGGAAATATCATAATAAAATTCATTAGCTGTACTTTTAATTTTTTTCTTCTTTGCCCAACCAAAGGAAGCTTCATGAACTTTTGATTCATGAAGTTTCTTACCTGAATGCTAAATAAGGCTATTTGATATGAAGTAGTATGTAAAAATTCTTTCTGTGAATGTCTTTACTATTTTTTTGAATGAGAAATCAATTTGTAACATTATAGGATTATTAAAAAAAAAAAGATCCAGTATGAGTTTTTTGTTTTATAGTTGAAAATGGAGAAAACCATGAAAGAAAAAGAAGAGCTGTTAAAATTGCTTGCCGTTCTAGAAAAAGAAACAACACAACTTCGAGAACAAGTTGAAAGAATAGAAAGAGAACTTAACCATGAAAAAGAGCGATGTGACCAACTGCAAGCAGAGAGAAAGGTGCGTTGAGCCTTACATAACTGATAGGAGTTGCTAGCCTGAAACCCACTTCTTACAAGAACTGAACCAATTGCAGTGAGTGAAACCCTGTGTTGAAAAATAATAGCATATATATGTGTGTGT
The DNA here is from genome assembly GCA_004026665.1 of Murina feae. Taxonomy (NCBI): domain Eukaryota; kingdom Metazoa; phylum Chordata; class Mammalia; order Chiroptera; family Vespertilionidae; genus Murina; species Murina feae. Next base: position 49,086 of record PVJC01003170.1, read on the forward strand.
GTGTAAAATTTATTTATTTTTATTTTATTTGTTTTATTTCCAAGGTACTTTATTGTTAAAACAGGTCACAACACTAAGCCTTGGGCTGGTTCTGCCAACACACGAGCTACAAATGCTTGTCTGGCAGTTGAGGGGTGCTCTGCCGTAGCATGTTTGAGATAAACATGAATAAAAATTCATATAAAATATTCAGATACTTTCCATAGGAACATATAAGTGTGACCCCGTCACCTAGGCCTTCCACCTTGTTCCATCTGTGCCACCCCTACTTACAAAGACATTCAAATCATTAAGTGGTCCCCCAAATCCCTTAAGTCAAGCTACACTTGCATGACAGCTATAGGAATAGCACTTACACGGTCACACAGGCTGGGAGGCGCTCCATCCAGCTCTCCCAGGCGCAGGACACAGGCAGGGTGCCGGCCCTTGTCCTCCGCTCATGTGGGAAGTTGCGGTTCTGGACTTGCTGCATCAGTTGCCATGTTGGCTCTGACATCACATAGTAGATCGTTGGCCTCTGGAACCCATTGAAAGTAGAAGCAGCAGCCACGATGTAAGCATTCATGTTTTCAGAGAGCATCCAGTCCCCCACGTGCATCTCGGGCAAGCCTCAGCGCTCCACGAGGCGAACGAGGCCGTCACAGGTCGGTCCCCAGATGCTGGATGAATAGTACTTGTCATCTGATTTGGGCCTCTTCTGCAGAAGGGGCTTCATGTGCGCATGATCGTAGAGGATGCAATTAAATGACCCATATACTCCATCGTTCACGTAATACATAAAGGTCTTCTCGCTCGACTCTTCATCAGAGCCCGTTTGTTCCTTTAAGACCAGTTTTTTGGCAATGATGTTAACCGTAAGCGTGAAATCTGATGCAACTTAGTATCTGCCCGGCTCAGTTCTGAGTGTCACTCCCGAGTCTGATGGAAAATACTTATCCAGGGCTGGGTTGATTACACTGGTGGTCTCCTTAAATTTAAGCTTTGCATCCTCAGAACCAGGAAAGTCATCACCAATATCCAGCAGGTACATGTTGAAACTAACCTCAACCCCCATGTTAAAGACACAGTGCGTATCAGAGATGGCCTGCACAAAGGTCTCAGGGTCAGTACAGCCACTGCCCACGTGAAAGCTGACACCGATGATATCGACATTTAGCTCCATGGTCTGTTCCATAAGAAGCCTGCTAGTCTTGAGTGTGGCACGAAATTTAACACTGAGATGACAGACTGCTTTGGAGTCATCGGTGGCAATGAGCAAAACCAGCTTTGCCTTTGGTTGTGCCCTGGGAACTTTCATCAGCTCGACTTCACTATCGAAAGTCATCATCTGGACTCCGTTATTGGCAGCATATTTGATCTGAGACACTTGTTTACAAGGATTTGCATAGATGATCCTCTCTGGAGGCACCCCAAGACTCTGCACCAACTGTATTTCAGTCTTGCTGGCACAATCAAACCCTGTTCCGATGGCAGCCAGGGTCTTCACTATGGTCCTGCAGTCACTGCATTTGACTGCATAAAAGGGGGTGACCCGAGGAAGAGCTTGTAGCCACCGCAGATGTGATGTTTCTTTAGAATGTCTCCAAGTCTGCGACGTCTGAAGAAGAGACTTCATTAATTTTCTGGTCCAGGATGTCCTTGGCAGTAAAGCCCTCATGGAGGAAATGGCAGTCAAACTCTTCATTACTAACGTTCATGTTCATGGTTTCTGGATGTTTCAAACCACAACACGAAGGAAAATGAAGAGATGGGACTTAGGAAATTATTGCCAGCTGTTCAGAGGCGGCTCTACTGGAATTCCCAGTCCACGGGAGACGGGTCCTCTCTGTGCAGCAGCAGGAATGCCTTGGAGCTGGACACCTCACGGCGGCTCTCCGACCCCATGGAGCCGCTGCCAGCGCACAGGACTAGGACTGCTGGCCGCCCCAGTCAGCCGCCTCACTCCCTCCCGCGGAGACAGCTGGGCCGATGGCAGCGGAGGCTGAGGGGACTGACCTAGATAGTTATTTATACAAAAACATCAGTTTTTATCAGCCTTCTGTCACAAATTTTTTTATGTTGTAAATGATTTAAAATTTTGGATTTTTGGTACCAGGCTTAATGACATAGTGCCTGACAACTGTTTCTAGATGCTTTATATCTAAATGTAGAGTTTTTGAGGGGAGGGCTTAGAAATATAATTAGGAATAATAAACACTGAATAAGGGAAAATGGAATAAAGTAGTTAAATTACTTTTCTAAAAAGCAGAATTCAGTGAAATGAGATGTAGTATTAGACAAAATTTTGAAATCCTTGATGTAAGAAATTACATAAATTACCCTAAAAATACCTATTTAATATTGATGCAATTTAAGCTAAGAAAAAAAGAAGTGTAAGTATAAAAGAGTGTGGTTTCATTAGAGATACAAAAGGATTTTAATTAGTAGCTGAAAAAAATGAGAGGAAAAAGGGAGTGTTAAACTTGGTAGTATCATGAAACATGATTTGTCATTGGGGTAACATTGAAAAGTGCTATGTAAAAAATGAGAGTGACTACCCAATTAAAATTTTTTTTTCTCATTTTCGTTGCCTGCCCTCTGGTGGAGAAGTTAGTGAAATCAATGAGTGTATGAAAATGTAAAAAAAAAGTTAATTTAGTATATGTAAAGTTGAATGTATGTTACAATTTCTGGTTTAGTTTTTAGTCTTAGTTTATAAACTTTGCAGGGGACAAATGTGGAATTAAAATTTAAGAATACATAGATTTTTGTAAGATGCATATTTTATACTAATTATGTTTCTCAAAATACTTTATTGTTCTTTCTTAGGAACTTACTGAAGTATCAGAAAATTTAAAAATGGAAAATGAAGAACTTAAGAGGAGATACAATTATGCTACATCCAAAGCTGTTAAGCTTGAGGAAGATATTCTGTTAGTGACAAATAAAGCAATTGAAAAAGAAACTGAATTAGACAGGTATTTCTGACATTTTTAAAAGATATCTTTATGTTCTAAAACTGTTTCAACAAAGTTATTTTGTCTATATTAATGTTACATGACCTTAATCCAGTTTAAAGGACAAGCTCAGGAAGGCCCAGTGTGAAAGAGAGCAACTGGAATATCAGTTGAAGACAGAAAAGGATGAGAAGGAACTTTACAAGGTACTTTATTCTTTCCATCTGTTACTTACCTGTTGCTGTCTATGGGGATTACTCGCTTGTTTAGTGGTTGGGACTCGGGAGCACTTAGCTGAGTTTTTACAGCTCAGGATCTCTTGTACAGTTTCAGTTCAGGATGTTGGCTTGGGCTGCAGTTGCCTTATGGCTTTTTTGGAACTGGAGGTTCTGCTGCCAAGGTGGCTCGCTCACATGACTTCTGGCAGGAGGCCCTTCAGTTTCTTGCTGTGTGGCCTCTTCAGTGGCTGCTTGAATGTCTTTACAACATGGCAGCCAACTTCCCTCCAAGTGAGCTATCCATGAGAGCAAGGAGGAAGTCACTGCATTTAATGAGCTAGTCTCCAAAGTTATACAGTGAAGCAAGTCACTTGGTCCGCCGACTTTCAAGGAGAGGGGAGTTAGGCTCTAAGTCTTGAAGAGAGGAGTATCAGCGGATTTGGGGTAGTATTTTAAAACTACTTCATTTTGTATAGTTCATAAAAGTTAAATTTTAGGAAACGAATTTGTGGGCATTTTTTAAAAAAACCTCACCTGAGAACATGCTCAGAGAGACAGAGAAACACGTCTTGATGTGAGAAAGAAACATCTATTGATTGCCTTCCATATATGCCCTCACCGTGGACCATGTGCCTTAACTGGGAATTGAACCAGCAACCTTTTTGGTGCACAGGAAGACTGAGTCACTCGGGCCAGGCAATTTGCTGGTATTTTAGATACTTAGCATGTAATCCTATCTAATAAAAGAGTGATATGCAAATTAACTATCACTCTCTCACTCTGTCACAAAGATGGTAGGGGCCACAGAGCTGGAGTGAGCAGGATGCTTGAGTTGCCCCAGCAATGGAGAAAGCCAAGCTTCCCACCTGCCCTGTCTGGCCCTGAGCTCTGCTCAAGGCTACACAGTTTTAATTATAGAAGATAAATAAATCCCAGTTACCTGCTTTCAGCCCAAGGGCATGGCCAGACTTAAAATGGCTATCAGTTCCTCACCCAGGCTGGCCAACCCCCGGGCCCCCCCCCCCCCCCCCCCCCGAAGGAGATGTGGCCAGCCTGAAAACAGCCCTCAGCCCCTCACCCATGCTAGCCAGGCACCCCAGCGGGACCCCTACCCTGATCCAGGACACCCTTCAGGGCAAACCAGCTGGTCCCCACCTATACACCAGGCCTCAATCCTATATAATAAGAGGGTAATATGCAAATTGACCCTCACAGCAGAATGACTGGGAATGACTGGTCACTATGACACACACTGAACACCAGGGGGCAGATGCTCAATGCAGGAGCTGCCCCCTGGTGGTCAGTGCGCTCCCACAGGGGGAGCTCTGCTCAGCCACAAGCCAGGCTGCCAGCTGCCAGTATAACAGTGATGGCGGGAGCCTCTCCCGCCTCCTCAGCAGCCCTAAGGATGTCCGACTGCAGCTTAGGCCTGCTCCCCACTGGCAAGTGGACATCCCCTGAGGGCTCCCCAGCTGCCAGAGGGATGTCTGACTGCCAGCTTAGACCCAATCCCCTGGGGAGTTAGCCTAAGCCAGCAGGTGGATATCCCCTGAGAGGTCCCAGACTGCGAGAGGGCACAGGCCAGGCTGAGGGACCCTCCCCCTGAGTGCACAAATTTTTGCGCTCTGGGCCTCTAGTGCATAGTAAGTCAAAGAGGTTTAATGGTAACACGATACTTATCAGAATTTATATAACCAATTATTTTTCCCTTGTAAGAACATATAAACCTTAGGGAGAACATTACTTTATTTCAGTGATGATTGTCATGTTTTAGAGTTCGAGTTTTGGAATAATTTTCAGGGAGCGTCATTTTACAAAGGATATTATTATTGATGTCAAATCTTCACCTTTTGTATTTTTTTATTTTCCTTTTAAGTGATTCTGAAATAATTAGCTTGTCAGTAATGTTGTAGGTGCAAATGGCTCATAAATAGTTTCTGACAGTAGTAGTTTTAGAGGAATTTTAAGAACATTTTGAGTTGTCAGTGTTATCCAGATAGATCCATATGTATCTAATCAAGAGATTAGATATGTTCAGTGAGAAAAGGACAGTACATATATTTGATTAAAGATAAAAACATAACACTGCATATAGTCAGTATTTGAGAGTCACAGATTTGTACTGAGAACCTAGATTATGATTTGTTGTATTTTCCTACTTACTTTTTTCCTACTTACTTTTGGTGGTGGGTTTTTGTTTTTTATTTTACATATATTTTTATTGATGTCACAGAGGATGGGAGAGGGAGAGAGAAACACCAATGATTGAGAGAGAATCATTAATTGGCTGCCTCCTGATTGCTCCACACTGGAGATCCAGCTGCAAATAGGGGATGTGCCCCGACCCGGAATTGAACCATGCATGACCTTCTGGTTCATAGTTCGACATTCAACCATTAAGCCATGCCAGCTGGGCAGTGTTTTGTTTTTGTGTGTTTTTTTTTTAAAGAAAAAATTGTTGAGTAGAGCATGATTAGGAATGTTTTGCGTATTATGGGTTAAAACCCATTTTACTTAAGACAACTCAAAACTCTTTCCCTGAGTGGGTGCATGCATATGTATACATACATCACTTTCAAAACAGGAAGAAAAGTAGTTGAAGATTCACTGGTAAATGATTTTATGACTTGATCCTTAAAAAAAAAAGTGCCCGGAAATAATGTTTGTTTTTTGAACAAGATTATGTAAAAAGGGGAAATAATACTCTTATGTAGAGGAAGAATTGATGCAATCGGATTATCACTTATGTGATGTTTTTGCAAACTACCTTCAAATGAATTTTTTTTTTTTTAATTCCTAATGCATTTTTTAACTAAATGAAAATTTGGCACCTGTAATAATTTTTTACTAAATTTTTTACTTACTCTGAGTTTAAGTGAGAATGCTTCAGTTTTGTTGCCAGGAAAAGACCTGGGCATTATTTCTCTGGATAATTCAGTACTTTCCATGTAGTTTTTCTGTTAGCATAGTGGGAGATAATAAGATGAATAGAATGTTTATGTCTTCATTTTAATATAGTAATAAATAAAAATGAATCCTAAAGGCATACTATTTAGTATTGCGAAGTAAAACTGTGTAATGATAACTAGGGTGACTTAATTTGGAAAGAGGGTAACGTATTTCTAAAGCTGTCACTTTTCCACCCATTCTTCTTTCTGAGAATAGCACGTGTGGCATTTTATAGAGGGTTAGCAGTCACATTTTAGGGTAAAACCAGCATTTATTTTTTTCTTTTCTCTTCTAAATTATCTCTTATTTTTTCTTCTTTCTGCAAAGACTTTCTGTTTGTCAGTTGTACACCTGAATGACAAGTTCTTTGCAAAAGACTTGGCAGGGAGGAAGGAAGGGCAAGAATGAGGTGTCTTAAGGATTTATTCTTTTACAGTATTCTCATATCTTTGGTTTTCTATAAGCGTTAGAAGTTAGGATCATAGTGCCATAGAAATTTCCATTTAAGTACACTCTCCTCTCAACCTCCCCCCCCCCACCCTAGTGTTCTGAACAGTATTTTTATTTTATTCGTGTGTGTGAGATTTTTGTTTTGTTATTTTGGAATGGAGAGTTTATTTACTGAGTTTGAGAAGACATATATATACACACACACACACATGTGTACACACACACACACACACACTTTTTTTCAATCCTCACCTGAGGATATGTTTATTGATTTTTGAGGAAGAGAGAAAGAGAAGAACATAGATATTAGAAACAAACATCCATTAGTTGCCTCCCCTCCGCGCCCAAACCAGCAACCTAGGTATGTGACCTGACTGGGAATTGAATCCACAATCTTTGGTTCCAACCAACTGATCCACCTGGCCAGGGCAAGACTATACTCTTAACTTAGAATTTCCCATTCAGATTATTCATGTGAATACCAGAGAGATTCCTTTTCTCTCACTCTTAACTGTTATTGGATCATATAACCCATCCCTGTCCTATAAGAATTTAGAGAAATTGATACACTCTCATGAGCTGATAATTATGAAAATTAGGTAGTGTTTTCAAAATGATGCTGCAAAGATCTTGGCTGCTGAACCCTTCAGAAAACCCAGATTTATATTTTGTCCTTGAAAACAGAAATTAGTCTTTCAGCATTCCATACATTTAAAGAGTAAGGTGCAAGAAGTATATTCATTTATTGCTGGTACTCTTTTTTATCTACATACTAGGGGCCCGGTGCACAAAAATTTGTGCACTCGGGGGTCCCTTAGCCCCGCCTGTGCCCTCTCAAAGTCTGGGACTCCTCGGGGGATGTCCACCTGCTGGCATGCCTGGCTAGCCTGGGTGAGGGGCTGATGGCTGTTTGCAGGCTGCCCAAGCCCTCCAGTGGGGACCCTCACTCCATAGGGGTGTGGCCAGCGTGGGTGAGGTGTTGAGGGCCATTTACTGACTGCCCACAACTCCCATTGACCCAACATCCCAGCAAGGCTGGCTGGAATCAGATTTTTGGGGTTTATTTATCTTCTATAATTGAAACTTTGTTGCCTTGAGTGGAGGCCTAGTCAGGCAACGAAGCCTCCTGTTTGCTTCAGCTCCATGGCTTCTATAATTGAAACATTGTTGCCTTGAGCAGAGGCCCAGCCGGCCTATGCAGGCAATTTCAACTCCATCGCTGGTGCAACAGAAGCCTCCTGTTTGCTGTAGCTCTGTGGCTGGTGGCCACCATCTTGGCTGGGTTAATTTGCATACAGCCACTCTGATTGGCTGGTGGGTGTGGCTTGGCTGGTGGGCATGGCTTAGGTGTCTCAGAGTGATGGTTAATTTGTATATTACTCTTTTATTAGATTAGATATATTTTTAAATTTATTTTAGAGAGAGAGTGAAACATCAATGATGAGAGAGAATCCTGGATCAGCTCTCTCCTACATGGCCCCTATTGGGGATTGAGCCCACAACCCGGGCATGTGCCCTTGAATGAACTCAAACCTGGGACCCTTTAGTCCTCAACCCAATGCTCTATCCACTGAGCCAAACCAGCTAAGGCATATCTCTGGTATTCTTAACCAAAGCAAGAGAACCCTTTATAGTGGAAAATAGTTTTGATTTATATATCTGTTGTGAGCAAATGAATAACCACAGTCAAAGTTTCTGGGAAAAATGTATTGGGTTAATTAACAACAAATATATTTTCAGGCATACAGAAAATAAGTGATATAGTAGTTTTCACAAGCAAAAATTGAATTGCTTAAGATGTTTTCCAGAATCTCATTATGCCTTTATATCTGAATCTGTCTGTAACCTAATATTTTGCCAAAAGAACAACCATTGTAATTTTAAAGAGAAATTAAAATTATTAAATCAAAGGAAAAGACTTTGGAGATCAAGTAATATTATTAGACCTTAGAATTATTAGTGCCTAATAATTTTCTTAAAAACTTAGGAAAGCTGTGTTGTTAATCCACATAGCTAGCTAGTCACTTGGCAGAACTTGTGTCTCCTGACTCCAAGTCTGGTAAGTCTTCCCATTCCTTAATCATATTTGGGTTAGAGATAAACAGTGGTATTTTAAACTTGGACTGACTTAGGTTATGGAGTTAGAATATTCTTAACATTTTTAAGCACTGTTACAGGTCCATTTGAAGAATAGAGAAATAGAAAATACCAAGCTTGTGTCAGAGGTCCAAACTTTAAAGAATTTAGATGGGAACAAAGAAAACATGATTACTCACTTCAAAGAAGAGATTGGCAGACTACAATTCTGTTTGGCTGAAAAGGATAGTCTGCAAAGGGCTTACCTGCTTACCACCTCAAGTAAGGTAAGTACTTTTGCAACATGTATTTGAAGATTGTAAAACATTATCTCTGTTAAATGTATACAATATGATGGTTTCTATTTTTAATCATCTCTCCCCTAGCCTTTTCTTTTGAAGAAGTTCAAACTTACAGAAAAATTGGAAGAGCAAAACAATGAATACATAGTCTCAAATAAAGGCAAACCGTCTTTATCTCCCCCATATATATGCCTTTTCTGAGCCATTTGAAAGTCAGTTGCAGGTATTATGGCTATAATACCATTAGCACACCTAAGAAATTTAACACTGATTTTTAGTATTCATTTTGTATATAGTTCTAGTCTACATTCAGATTGTCCCAAATGTTTTTATTTAACCTTTAAAATTTCTTGATTCAGGTGTGGTCAAAGATTATACATAAATTTAGTATTGTGTTCTTGGTCTGTTCTAATCTATAGTAGTGTCCCTATACTTTTTGTCAAATTGATACTTTTGAAGAATTCAGGCTTTTCGGAAGGAAAGTTTCATAATTTAGATTTGTCTGTTGTTTTCTCATGTCTAGAATCAGGTCAGACATTTTTGGCAAGAAAAGGTATAGGTGATGTTTTCATTCTTGATCATGTTATATTTACTTATTTGTTTAAAGTTATGTCTGCCTGTCTCTTCATATATCAGTGCCTTTCCCTTTGTGATTATTGAGTAATCTGTGGGATAATACTTGAGATCATGTGAACATCCTGTTCCCCAATAGTCTCTCACCCAGTGTTTTTTATCCCTTGATCTTCACCTGCATCAGTAATTACTTTAATGATTGCAAAATGGTGACTTAAAAATTTTGTCATTCTTTTACATTTATTAGGAGGTATTCCTTTATATTCACTATTGCCATCTCCCCCTTTTATTATATCACTATGGTCTTTGGATTCTTTTTTGTTAGTGTATTATGTTATCGTCAATATTCTTTTTTTATGCCCAAATAGTCCCATATTTATTGAGGGGGAACCTCCTCAAACCTGTTTTTGTGTCTTTCTGATTCGATCCCTTAATGCTTTGAGTGCTTGTGTTTTGTGGCACAAGTGTATCTTAACAGCTTTAGGGATTAGCCATTTTTCCAAGGAGCTCTGTTGTTTTTAGTAGGGAGTGGTATTTTGAAACAGGATCCTGTTGTTACTAAGTGTTGTTTTCTTGTACTTTCATTAAACATTTTGTGTTTAATTTATATTTGTATCTTTTTTTATATTTATATCTTTACTTCAAACCTAGTACCTTTCTTGTCTTTCTCTATGTTATATTTATACTAGAAGCCTGATGCACGAAATTCCTACAAGGGTAGGCCTTTACAGCCCAGCTGCCTCTCAGCCCCATCCCCCGCCTGCACCTGCGTTGGCCTGGTGCTGCCCACGTCTGCTGCCACAGAACCACGGCTCCCCAGTTCTGTGGAGCGCCCTGGTCGATTGTCCCAAAGAGGGTGGTCTGGGCCTCCTTTGGGGTGGTTGTGGAGTCCCCCCATTGATCACCTTGTTGACCGGTGGCCTGGGCGATCATGGGGCGATGATGGGGCCCCCTGACCAATCGCATTGCACCCACCTTGGCTGGCCTGGCACCAGTGGGTGTCATAGAGTGGTTGTCCGGACAGTTATTCCGCTGTTTGCCATTTGGTCTATTTGCATATTACGCTTTTATTATACATCTCTTACCAGTGTGAGAACCCTTTTTCCAAAACATCATTATATTTGTTTTCTACCCAGCTATATATGCTGATAAATCCAGAATTATGTCAATGTCACTTCCAACCATAAGTCTGCTAAATAATATTAAGATCTATTCCAAATCTTTTCATAGAGTATACTTCACTAAGGAAGTATAGGACACTTTGTTCAGATTACTTGAATTAAAATTTTAAAAATTTGTTATAAATTTGTAGTACAGTTCAGTGTATTTGTATATATTTAATTTTAATATTTGTTTTTATAATCTTTACCTTTTGATTTAATTTTTTGAATATGTGAAATAGTTGCATCATACAAAAGTTAAAATGATATAAATATTTACTCAGATGTCTCAGTCTCTTCCTTATTAAATCCCTGTTTTAACTTATACCCATAGTTAAACATTTTCTTTACCTTCTGCTTTTTTTTTTTTTTGAAAAATTAAGCTTTTATGCAGGTGTTGGTATGCACATACTCCTTTTGATCCCCTTCTTTCTTAAAAAAGATGCCATGCTATATATATTTTGTACTTTGCTGTTTTCATTTAACAATATAAATTGGAAATCATCCCATATTAATTCATAGAGATCTAATTTTTAAAAATGGCTATATTGTACTATTTTGTGTAGATTTACATTCACTTATTAATTTTTATGGATGAGTATTGTGTTGTTTTCAGTAGTTTGCTGTTAAACATGCTTAGACATAGTTAATATAAATGTCAGACATATATGACATTTATATTTAACCAGAGGCCTGATTCACGAAATTCGTGCTAGGGGCTTGGCCCCTTGCAGCCATAGCGGCTGGCCTCGGCCCTCACAGCCCTGGCTTTGTCCAGGTCATCTGGAAGGACTTCCGGAAGGATGTCCTTCTAATTAGCATGTTATGCTTTGATTATTATAGATTATTATAGATAATTAAGGTCCAAGTTACTTTTCAGGGTATTTAACGTAACAGATTGCAAATGTAAAGGTGAAAAGTATATTTGCTTATTTGTTGTTTAATAAAATGCTAAAAATTTCTCTCAATATCTTTTTCCTATTAAAGCAAGACTTTTATGAGGAAAAACATAATGAATACCTGAAAAATGGTTATTAATTGTTAAAACTTTTTAAAAATTATAAAAGTTGCCCTAACCGGTTTGCCTCAATGGATGGAGTGTCGGCCTGTGGACTGAAGGGTCCCAGGTTCGATTCCGGTCAAGGGCATGTACCTTGGTTGCAGGCACATCCTCAGTAGGAGGTATGCAGGAGGCAGCTGATCTATGTTTCTCTCTCATCGATGTTTCTAACTCTCTGTCCCTCTCCCTTCTTCTAAAAAACCAATAAAATACATATTTAAAAAAAATTATAACAGCTATCTAGTATGTAATCAGTTTTAATTGTGTACAGTCTTTATTATAAGCATATTGCAGTAAAAATTGTTATACAGATATCTAGACACACATATAAATCTGTAGCATACATCCTCCAAGTGCAGTTGCTGGGTTGAGTGTTAAAATATTCAGTTATTTAAAAAAGGTAATAAACCAACAGTGTATGATACATGCTACTGTTTGTAATGGTTGCATAGACTTTCATTGTGTGGAGGCTATATCAATTTATTTGTAATAAATTCTCATATTTTTAGACATTTAATAATTCATTATATTAATATTTTATTGAATTCCTGTAAAGTTTAAACCTATGTTCCTACCCGTTAATAATTTCATTAGAAACTCATGAAAAATTGCTACATTAAAAGCCATGCGCTTTTTGCACTAACCGGTTTGGCTCAGTGGATAGAGCGTCGGCCTGCGGACTCAAGGGTCCCGGGTTCAATTCCGGTCAAGGGCATGTGCCTTGATTTCGAGCACGTCCCCAGTGGGGAGTGTGCAGGAGGAAGCTGATAGATGTTTCTCTCTCATCGATGTTTCTAACTCTCTATCCCTCTCTCTTCCTCTCTGTGAAAAATCAATAAAATATATTTTTTTAAAAAGCCACATGCTTTTTAAGGGTGTTTGTGGATGTTGCAAAAATCTGATTAGCAAGGTTCTACCATTTACAGATTATGTGAGTCCAACTGTTTGTGAATTTGTTGATTATGTTAACCCCACCCAAATATTGGAGTATTACTGTTTTTTAAGCTTTAACAATTTGAAAGATGATGAATGGTATTTGTTTTAATTTTTCTATTTTATTCATGAATTGAATATTTTTGGTTTCCATACTAGCCATTTCTTTTTTAAAAATATCATGTTCATGTCTTTCTCCAGTTTTATTTATTTATGGTTTGGATTTTTTTTTATTGATTAGAAAAGTTGCTTATATTAAAGTATTATTTCCTTCTTGACCACCCCTTTTTTCTATTTTGGTACATGGAAGCTGACAATATTTATATAGTTAGATCTGATACTGTTACACCTACAAAGATTTTCTCCACCACAACATAACATAATCATTTGCAATTCCTTCTAAGGAGCTAACAGTTTAACACACAAGAATGGGTTTTACTTTTTCTGAGTTTACATTATTTTTAGTACAGAGATGAAAATAGGAAAGTTGAATGGACTCGATTTTTTGAGCTCATAATGTCTAGTTAATATTAAAGGAACTGATTTTATGGCAATTTTAACTTTTAACGATATTTTTAGACTTAAAGAGTGCTTAATTAACTTTTTATTTCCCCAGTGCCTCATCTTTGCTATTTGCATATCAATATTTTTTAAAAACTTAGGTTTTACTATGCGATGGTATATTAATATATTGGTTATTTTTTAGGTTAGATTGTAAGAAATACTGTTTAACGAAAATTTTTTTAGTTACATCCTGGCTGGTGGGGCTTAGTTGGTTGGGCAGCGTCCCACGCACTGAAAGGTTGCTAGTTCGTTTCCTGAGCACATGCCAGTTTGTGGGCTTGACCCCCAGTAGGAAGTGTGGGTGAGGCAGCCAGCCTGTGGTTTGATACCTTATTGATGGTTCTCTCTCTCTTTCTCTTTCTCCAGTCCCTTCCTCTCTCTCAAAAAAAGTTTTCTGAGTTACAAAATTTTTGAAATTTATTGGTGATGGTAAAAAACGAGGGTCAATATTTCCCACTGGAGAGATTCTGGGGGACAAGACCTTTCATTCTGATCTCAGTCAGGCCATGAAAGCACTGAATATGTTGCCTGAACTTCCTATACTTCAGTTTACTTTAGTATAAAGTGGTATTAGTGATATTCAGTGCATAGGTTTGTTATATGTTTACTCTGTAAGGAAACTTAAGTCACATCCCAAGTTTTTTCTAGAAGAGCAATATTTAATATAAAAATTCGGATTTGTTAAAATATGAGTAAAACTAGTTTTTGCTTGTATTTTTTAATTGAATGTTTTAATTACAAATATATTTATCTGCATTTCTTCAGGAAGATACATTTTTCTTAAAGGAACAACTTCGTAAAGCAGAGGAGCAGATCCAGGCAACTCGACAAGAAGTTGTTTTTCTGACTAAAGAACTTAGTGATGCTGTAAATGTGCGAGATAAAACGATGGCAGATCTACATACTGCACGCGTGGAAAATGAGAAAATAAAAAAGCAGTTAGCTGATGCAGTGGCAGAACTTAAACTAAATGCTATGAAAAAAGACCAGGTAAAAAGCAGGTTAATTTTGAGTTTCCATTTTGATCAAAACTTATAAGAGTGAGTTCTGTTAAAATCAATCTAGTCAGATTCCTGATCAGAATTTTAAGTTTCCATTCATTTTGTTTAGTCATTGAAACCTCTTGGGTTGAAATTAATGTACCCTCTAAGAAAAACCGCTGTAAGCAAATTCCTAATGGTTAATAAAAGCTTGTCTATTATTGCTAATTAAACTTTCTGATGTCAGGTATATACTCATTGGAATTTGTTATTTACTAGCTGCATAAAAGGTATTATGGTTATTTAACAGAGTAATAGTTGCTCCTCAGGAGGTGAATTATTTCTCTCTAGTTTTTTAATGAATCTTAATCTTAAGAATATAAAGCTGGATTTATTAGGAGAACTAACTAATATGACCCTGTAGCCAAATCTCCAAAATAAAAATAGAGCTTGGCCCATGTCACTCAGTTACCTATGAACCATAAGGTCATGGTTTAAGTCCCAGTAGAGCCCATGCCCCAGTAGAGCCCTTGCCTGGCTTGTGGCCTTGGTCTCCTGTAGGGGGTTGTGTGCAGGAGGCAGCTGCTGATCAATGATTCTCTTTCATCACTGATGTTTCTCTCTCTTTCTCTTACCCCTTTCTCTTTCCCTCTCTCCCCACCCTGTTCCTTCCTCTCTGAAATCAATAAAAACATATTTAATGATAAAAAGAAGTCAGAAAGAAAAAAGTGAAAATGAAGTTTGAATTTACTACTGTTATGATAGAAATTTTTTATTTTTTTCTTAGAGGAGTTGTTTATTTTTTTTTAGGAAAAAACTGATACACTGGAACATGAACTGAGAAGAGAAGTTGAAGATCTGAAACTTCGTCTTCAGATGGCAGCAGATCATTATAAAGAAAAATTTAAGGAATGCCAGAGGCTCCAAAAACAAATAAGTAAACTTTCAGACCAATCAGTAAGTGTAACAGAATTCATACATAGTGATATATTTCTTTTATCAATATTTTTGTTTGCAATCAAATTCTATATAATGAAAGCCTATTATGCAAATTGACCGAACGACTAAATGACTGGTTGCTATGATATGCACTGACCACTAGGGAGCAAATGCTCAATGCAGGAGCTGCCTGCAGGCCCCAGGCCAGCCAAGACTGGTGCCAGCAGGGCCCCCTCAATTGCCCTGCCAGTTACCTGGCAGAGGGAGGCAACCAACGGTGGAGCTGGGGGATGGGGCTTGCAAGGGGGCAGCACCAGGCCAACCAAGGCAAGTGCCAGTGGGGCCCCCCTGACAACCCCACCAGTCACCCCTGATTTCTGGTCAGGCTTAGAGACCCTACCCATGCATGAATTTCATGCACTGGGCCTCTAGTTTATAATATTGAAAATACCATTGTTTTTAATATAATTTATCTCTGCTTGATTTCAAGTCATTGGCCTAATACTGTAATGATTAAAATTTTCTTTTTAATCCTCACCAGAGGGTATTTTTTACATTGATTTCCAGAAAGAGTGGAATGGAGGGGTGCCGGGGTGGGGAACAGAGAGCGCGAGACACATGGTTTGGTTGCCTCCCACATGTGCCCCTACCCAGGGCTGGGGAACGTGCAACTGAGGTATGTGCCTGGACGACTGGGAATCTAACCTGCAACTCTTCAGTTTGAGGGCTGACATTCTAACCACTCACTGAACAAAACTGTCCAGGACTATAATAATAATTTTTTAATATCTGGAATTTTTATTTATTGGAGAACCAATTGAAGGAAGCAAGGGCAACAGCAGGGGAAAAAAGAGCCCTCTTTTCACTATTTTTCTCTTAGGTTGATTAAGTGTATATTTCACTTAAATATTCATTACATACTATCCAGTCCCTCTTTATAACAATGACATTTGTCTTTGGTGTGGGGTTCACCATTTACAAATTGTCATTGGTGAGTTCTTTCCTCGTATTCATATCCACTAGATTAGGAAGAGTTAAAATTATTAGCTTTATATTCAATTTGAGGGTGGGAAGGCAGATTTAATAAAATCAATTATAATGCCTCTGCTTTGATGTCTGTGTGTTTTAATGTGGGTCCCCAAATTGTGCTTAAATACAAGGTTTTTTATGTAATGGAGTCTTGGAAGTGAAGAAACACATTTAAAACCCAAAGTTGAAAAGCACCACAGTTTTCTTTACTAACCACATTTACTGTAAAGACAGTTTTATTTTCTGTCTTTTTTGACATCTGAAAGGAGAAAAAAAGCAAGAAATGAATGAGATAAAGTAGGAAGGCTTTTGTAAAGAAAAAAAATATTACACTTTATGAACTAAATGTATAGATTTTGGTTTTGGACCTTTAAGTATACTATGTCTTTGTAGTAGAAAACTTGTGAGATTCCTGCTTTGGTGGTCTTTTGATGTTTTGGCAAGTAAAAACATAAGGTTTTCTCTTTTGTAATATGAGTAAAGTATGTGTAACTTTAGTCTTTGCTGGCTTTTAGGACAGTTATTAGCTTTGTGAACTTTCAGGATTTTTTGATATTATTATTTACATAATGGCTGAAGGGACAAAATAGAATTCATTTAATAATTTATTGTTAACATTTTGAATAGGCCAATAACAATAATGTCTTCACAAAGAAAATTGGAAGCCAGCAGAAGGTGAATGAGGCCTCAGTAAACATAGACCCAGCTGCTACTACCTCTCCTATAGGTGTAAAGCCACTACCTTCTGCAGGTAAAAATGTTTTAGACTTTTTGTGTAGTGTCCTGCTTTAAAAAGTATTTATACTTACCTGTATTGCCTTATTCCAGGAGTAAGAATTTTAGGGAGTTTATAGAAATCTTTATAGTATATTTAAGGAATTGGGGCAAAGGGAAATTAGGGATCTAAAAGTTAAAGTCAAGCATGTGGTGAATATACAAAATGTGAGTGTGAACTAGTGTTTATCTTCATGAGAATATTCACAAGTGTTAAATGACATGGTGTTTGTAAGCTCAGATTCGTATAGCTTTTGGGCTATAGGACAAAAGCCAAGAATTGAATTTTTAATTAACATTCCACTAAAATCTATGAAACATTCTGGCACTTTAGTTCAATTCTATTAGGGGGAGTAACTTGTAAATCCCATTTGGTGTGATTCATCTCTCTCTCTCTCTCTCTCTCTCTCTCTCTCTCTCTCTCTCTCTCTCTCTCGCTGCTTTGGATTAATAGGGTACTTTCTCAGTGTGCTTGTCAGTGGATAAGATAAATTTTTTATTAGTTTATTAATTTATAGAACAGAGTAGAGAGAAGTAATGAATACATGAACAACATGTAAATTTGAATTAACTCTAGGATTTTACTTTTCCTCATTTTTTTTTCCACCTTGTGTTAATCATTTAGCAATAATGAAGATAAGTACTAGAGTATGTAAAAGGATATTTCCATGTGTAATGTTTGGGCAATTGATGTCTTATACTTTTAAATGTATTGTAAATTTCCTATACTATTAAATATTTAATTAGCTTCAGCTGCTACAGTACAAGATGCTGTTTTATATTTCTATACATCCTCTCAGTTACCTACAGGGTGTTGTACAATATTTACTTAATAAAGATCTAGTGAATAGTGATGAAAGATTGGAAAAATGATTTAAAATGTTTTCTCAAAGGAGTATGGCTTTCCTGCTTATCCTCTCTATTCAGTTATATAAATTTTTGTGCCATTTAGAACTATTTTTAGCTAATTAAAAAAAAAAAAGATCCTTTCATTACTGAACATGAACTTGGTTCTGGCCAAACTGACATTTAAAGACTTCTTACCTAGAGTTTATATATAGTACCCTTCTTTGTTTGTTTAGTGTATGGATATATATTTTTTAAATAGGTGTTTCTTTTCTTCAGTATTCCATTTATTATATTTCATAGTATCCTGATCTTTAAGTTATTCTGAACAGGAAAATAATTTAAAGAGAAAACTAATTTTTAATGACCTTATTTTCTGCCTTGTTATAGCCGAAACAGATTTTGACATTGTAACAAAAGGGCAAGTCTGTGAAATGACCAAAGAAATTGCTGACAAAACAGAAAAGTATAGTAAATGTAAGCAACTCTTGCAGGTAAGCTATCCGTCTTGTAGGTGAAAGATATATTTATCAAATGTAATGGCTTAGGTTACCTTTATTGTTTCGATTGATGGGTGTCCTAGGGTTTCGTTTTTATACAGCAGTTACACATGTAGTGGTATTTCGTTTAGCTATTGAGAGGGCGTTGTTGTGTGTGCCTTTTCATGTAGATCTGCATGTAAAATCATGGTCCTAAATTCGTTTTTGTTCACCTAACATACTTCTCTTGATAATGGGCAAGTGATTGAGGTTGGATATTAATTGTTTGTCTTCTTATCAGGATACATGGAACTTTTTAAAAGAGAAGTGCTCCTTTTACATTTACTGCAATAATAGTAAAGATTTCTACCAAATCTTAAAATGACCAGATTTTCAAAGTAGAAAAGGGAACATTAATCAAATGAGTTGTTGCTTTTACTGCGTTACTTATTTTGATGATTTCAAACTGTATTATTAAAATATTTCAGTTTTGTAACTGTCTTGGTGGCATTTACTTCTAGAGTATGTAAAGGACAAAGGAAAAATGCTTCTCATTTATATCTGATTTGGAGAAGGAGGAAAAGCTATTTTGTGTATGTAATTTTTGTTTAAATATTTTTTTTGTGTCTTTGTGCATGTGGAGAGGAGAGGGAAAATTTTTTAGAGCTGGAGAAGTGCATATATTAGCTCAAGGTTACTAGAGTAATTTAAAATATTTTATGCTACTGCCTTGTAAATAATATTAATGTAACTTTTTAAACCAGATTTTAAATTGAATGTTTATGTTGCTTCAGATGATCTTTCTTTCTGTGGAAGTGTTACTTAGTACAGTTTATGCTAGAGTTCAAAGTAGTTATTTATGATAAGGGACTAAATTATTAAGTATAAAACAGTTCTGGATGAATGTTAAAAATTCATCATGTGCTATTGAAAGGAAGATAGATTGTTCCATTGAAACTAAAACCTTCCTCAAGGTACATTATTTTCTTTGACAACTGTTTTGAAGTGCAATTGAAATCCAATGAACTGCACATATTTAAAGTCTGCAATTTGATCACTTTTGCCTATATAGTTGTGAAACTTACAATGTCAGGGTTGGTTTTTTGTTGTTGTTGTTGTTTTTTTATTTGTTTGCAACTCATCCCTTCCTCTGTCCCCATCCCCGGGAAACTTTTGGCTTGCTTTCTGTCACTATAGATTAGTGTACTGTTTGTACAGTTTCTGTAAATATAATCATATGGTTTGTACTCTGTTTCCTGTCCTCTTTCAGCATAATTTTTTGAGACTTAGACATGTTGTTGCTTATATTGGTTCTTAACTCCTTTTTATTGCAAGAGTTCAAATCTTTACTATTTTAAAAATTGGGTTATTCATCTTACTGAGTTTGTGTGTTCTTTATTCTGGCAATAAGTACTTTGTCTTATATACGTGTAGTGATTATTTTCTCCAGTCTGTAGCTTGCCTTTTCATTTCCTTAATGGTATTTTAGAAAAAGTTTTAATTTTGATGAAATACAGAGTACCAAAAAAATTTTTTTAATGTTTTATTTTGTTTATGTTCTAAGAAACATTTACCTAATTTAACTTACATTTTCTCTTACCTTGACTTCTAGAAATTTTATAGTCTTAAGTTTTACATACAAATGTATTAGTCATTTTAAGTTTATTTTTGTGTGTAGTGTGAGTCATGGTTTGTATAGTATTGTTAATCAGTTGATTTAACATTCTTTGATGAAAAGACTTTGTTTTCTCCGTTGACTTGCTCAGAGCATATTTTAAAACTTTCACCTTGAACAAAAATCTTCAAAATGAAGCTGGCCACTTTACCTTTTTGTTTATAACTCTTCCCTTTTAATGTCTGAGTTCTAGAGTAGTGCGATGTATGACAAGTCAACCTAGAAGTTGTCTTGGACTGGAAATCCCAGAGTTTTATTTAACAGTGTGTGGAAACAATGGCACTAAAAGTATCTGATTTTTATTACCTTCCTTTACAAAAGTAATATTGTAAAGGTTATTGTGAAATATGGTATTATAGAAATAAAGAATAAAGATAGTAAAAAGTACCATGATACCCAGCAATAAGAGCTATTAATAATTCATTTTATATTTTTCTATACAGTACTACATAGACATCTTATAAAATTTTTAAACTATTTTTAAAACAAAGATAGGATCACACTATGTATTTTGGTTTTGCAACTTGCTATTTTCAGTTAATGAGTCTTGACATTTTTCTTTGTTAATTCCATTATGTGCATATAAAATGATATATTCAATCTTCCACTGACACATTCAGTTATTTCAATTTTTATAGTGTTACAGCAGTGTTACCATATACATTTAGTATATACCTTAGTATGTTTTTTTTTTTTTTTTTTTTAATTTAAGTTCTTTATAGTTTAATATATAAAGTCTCCTTTCCCCCTCATTGTACCTTATTATGTTTGTGTGTAGATATTGGCTCTATATGGATTTAAAATCTTTTGGTAATTTACTAATTTTATTTAGGATGAGAAAACAAAGTGTAATAAATATGCTGATGAACTTGCAAAAATGGAGCTGAAATGGAAAGAACAAGTAAAAATTGCTGAAAATGTAAAACTAGAACTAGCTGAAGTAGAGGACAATTACAAAGTAAGTTTAATATTCGTATAACTTAAGGCATAGTTGCTGGTACTTTTGAAAATGTTTTATCTATAATTTTTATCAATCCAATGCACTTTTTTTATTTTATAATCCTTACTTGAAGATACTTTTTTCATTGATCACTGGGGCCAGGGATCGAGCCTATAACTGAGGTACATGCCCTTGGCTAGGAGTCAAACCTGAGATCCTTATTATGTTCGATGCTGACACTCTAACCACTGAACAAACCAGCCAGGGCTGAATGTATATTTTTTAATGCACATTTTTAATATGAGTCATTGGGATAGTATTTTTGTGTATAAATAAAAACGTACTGTGAATTTAATTATGTTGCATATAGTTTAGTAACTATGAACCAGGAAAATAGATACATATATTTATTGCCATTGTGGCTTTAATTTTGTGTGGATTCAGGTGGTTATTAAAATTATATCTCGTAGGTATGCTTAGTACTTAAAGATGAAAAAATGATCATTTCATTAGTCTCTGGTTCACTGAAAAAGAAATATATATGTTAAAGTATTTTAGGGCCTTGGCATTTTTGTGGGAGTATAATAATACATGATCAGTAATGTTAGAAAAAAAAAATTAGCAGGCTGTATAGCTAATTAATAAGGAAAAAGGTATTTTCCTAAGGAATAAAGTGTAATTTAAAAAAAAATCTATTTTATTGATTTTTTACAGAGAGGAAGGGAAAGGAATAGAGAGTTAGAAACATCGATGAGAGAGAAACAATTGATCAGCTGCCTCCTGCACACCTCTCACTGGGGTTGTACCTGAAGCCCAGGGTACATGCCCTTGACTGGAATCGAGTCTGGGACCCTTGAGTCCGCAGGCTGACGTTCTATCCACTGAGCCAAACCGGTTAGGGCTAAATAATGTTTTTACTTCATTAATGATACAAATGAACATCAAGATTAAGCAACATATTTAAGGTTCTAACAGCTGGTAAAGGTGCTTGGTCACTTACCATCGAATAGGACAAGAGTTTATCAAGGAAACCTTTGGAAGACATTCTTATGGGAAAAATTACTGAAGAGTAATCTTATTTGTATTTGTATCTATAATGTTTATGCTGTAGTAGATGAACAATGGGTGGTTGAATGAATGAATAAATGAATGAGAATCTGGAAATTTTGGGGAGGGGAGGAAGAGGCGAAGGGAAAAGCATTCTAACATAATTTCCTAGCTTCAATCACAGTAGGCCTTGAGATTGATAATATCAATTAACAAAATAAATAAATAAAAAATAGAAAAGTAGATTTGAGACATTTTGCCCTGGCAGAAAGAAAACAGTGAAACATGTCTAATCATCAATTAAAAAGGCAGATTTGGAACTTAAGAGTGTGGCACATGAGTTAATACTTGTGATTTATTCCCATGAGGGTGATAGTTGAAAGCATAGAAGAAAGGGAGTTTTCAGAGAGAATATAGAGAGGAGAAGCCAAAGAAGATACTTTGGGGAATAGCATATTTGTAATTGTGAAGAAGTGGACACAAAGAACATGACAGAATGACAATGTTGGTGCAGTTTCATATAAACAGGAGAGAAGTTCTAAGAGTAAGGGAAATTGGTCAGTAATGACAAGTCACAGATGTGAAAAGAACCAAGGAAATATGAATATGGCAGTAGCAGTTATTTTGACATAACAGTATAATCTTTCTTGAAGTTTAAGGAGAGAGTAGATAATGAAAAAATTAATTACAATTTTTTTCTTTGTTCAGCTTCAATTGGCAGAGAAAGACAAAGAAATAAATGGTCTAACTTCACATTTGGCAAACCTCTCCAGGGAGAAGGTATTGAACCATGCTCTTCAAAAAATGTTTTATATGTAATACAGCTTTATGAAGAGACAGTTTTATAGTTCATGTGAGGGTGGTTTTTTAAAAAAAATAGTTAATGAATAAAGAAAACACTGTTGAGACTCTTAGATGGGAAATGTTTTTTTGTTAGGTATTTTAAAATATTTTACCTCATAATTTGAGAAAATGCTTATGTGTTGAAACTTAGCTTAGTCTTTATATTTAACAATAAAACAAATTTTACAATGTTCAAATTTAAGAAAATAGTAAAGAAAATTTAAAGTGTATGTAATGTATTCATCTGGTTTTCTTTTGTAATAGGAAATGCTTTAGAAGTTGTGAAATGATTTATAGTATGACCTAACATTCAATCAGAGCATACCTTTGTATTGTAAAAAATGCTTGTTTGTGGTCCTTTTTGGGGGTGGGGGGGGTTCCCATTTCCTTTTAGAAGTCTATGAAGAAAAAACTCTTTTTATAATACTACAATATTATTTTCTCAACCCCTTGCACCCCACTCCCACTGTGTTACATTTGCCCACTGTGTTACATTTGCCCACTGTGTGCAAAAGTAGTGGTGGGAAACTGCTGACATATTAATTTACTAGGGGCCCGGTGCACAAAAATTTGTGCACTCGAGGTGGAGGGAGTCCCTCAGCCCGGCCTGTGCCCTCTCACAGTCTGGGACCCCTCAGTGGATGTACTATGATGGCCCCAGTCTGTCAGGCGCCTTCTGTGTGTGTGTGTGTGTGTGTGTGTGTGTGGCCACTGGGGACCTGCCCCCAGCCGCATCTGAGGCTCGGAGCAGTCCTCCTGTGTCTACCTGCTGGGGGCCTGCCCCCAGGCACACCGTGGAGGCTTGGAGCAGGCACCCCCTCTATGTTGATCTCTCAGACTCTTGCCCTCCCCTGCATGTTGTTCTCTTTTTTGAGCGTGGCCAGGGCTGGGTGCTGCCTGCCTCCCAAGCTTGCCTACTGCCCATCTTCTTCCAGCCACCAGAAAGCAGGGAAAAC
>PVJC01003171.1:0-21889 GCA_004026665.1 Murina feae
TTTTTTTTTGCTTCATTCTAACCTTTTCAGCTCAGTTTTTTTTTAATATTTTTTTTATTGACTTCGGAGAGAAAGGGAGAGGGAGAGGGAGAGGGAGAGTCTCATAGAAACATCTATGAGACTCTATAGATCATCGGCTTCCTGCACACTCCACACTGGAGATCAAGCCCGCAACCTGGGTATGTGCCCAGACCAGGAATGGAACCGTGACCTCCTGGCTCATAGATTGATGCGCAACCACTGAGCCACACTGGCCAGGCCTCAGCTCAGTTTTTATTTATTTTTAAATTATCTGTTTGTTCTTTAAGTCTTACAAGGGACTTTCTATCCAAAATATAAATAAATATCTCTAACTTTATTGACCTTCACAAAATACCAAGTCATATAGTAATCTTACACAGTTGCTGGTAGAGCTTCCCCTCCGTTCCCCAGAAACTTAGAGCTGATAGGAAAAACCCCATAGACCAGCTGGTGGGTGAGCCTCGTGTTAAGGAGGACGAATGGAGACCTGGAGGGGTCGGCCACTTGCTTGAATCAGAATCCTTGTGCAGCAGCAGAACCAGTGCCAGGCCCAGGCCACCTTTCCAGGCAGGGCGCTCTCCTTGGTCCAGGTTGCCACTGTGTCCCTGAAAGCCTTCTCTCTTTCCTCCTACACAGGTTCAGGTCAAGAAAGGAAAGTGTTTGACAAGGCAATGGGGAAACTGAAACCCAACAGAACATTTGGCCCAACGTCGGCAGAGGTCGAAAGAGACGAACGGGAGCCCAGCATCTCTGGGGTCTTCAAGGTCATGGGCATCCTGGCAGTGGGCAAAGAAGTCAACCTGGCCCTGACGCTCAAGAACCTGACAAGAGACATGAAGACGGTGACGGTGAACATGACGGCCTGGACCATCGTCTACAACGGCACGCTTGTCCATGAGGTGTGGAAGGACTCGGTCACCATCACGCTGGACCCTGAAGAAGGTAACTCATCCTGCAGGCCCTGAGGCACCCTGGGTCCAAGGCCGCTGGTACTCGGAGGGGGTTGGAGAGTTCGCATTGGAACTGACACGGGCGGTTGTCTCAGGAAGGAGCAGCACACGGCCTCTCTGGTTAACAAGCCCTGGGTTTTGAGGTTTGGGAAACTGCGGTCACGGCGAACAGTGCCAGGCAGGGTGGTGCCAACCCAAATTCTTTCGTGCCCTGGACGAGGAAGGCGGGAGGCTTGGGAAATAATAGACATACCACATTATCCCTTACAGCAGCGATTTTCAACCGGTGTGCCGCGGCACGCTGGTATGCCGCAGGAATTTCTAAAACATGCAACACCCGACTGTTTAGTCAGGGGCACTGACCTCTTTTCCCTTAGACCAATGGTAGAGCAATGGTTCTCAACCTTGGCTGCACATGAGAATCACCTAGGAATCTTTTTAAAATCCTGATTTCTGGGCCTCGTCCTCCGGAAATTGTTTCCTTGTTACTTATGTTGTGGCCCCACCCCATAACAAAGAAACAGAATTTCCGGAGGACGAGGCCCAGAAATCAGGACTTTAAAAAGATTCCCAGGTGATTCTCATGTGCAGCCAAGGTTGAGAACTACTGCGTTAGACTGTCAAATAAAAAATTAAAAAATGACAACAGCCGACACACATTAGCCAACTGATATGGATGAATCAGAATTATACCTTTTTTGTGGGTCATATTGGCAAAAAATATCTGTTATTTTTCGTGTGTGCAGCAGAATTTTCCTGATTAGTTTACGTGTGCTCTGAGAGGAAAAAGGTTGAAAATTGCTGCCTTTAGGTCTATCCCACTTTCCACAGTGTGCAGAGCACTTCCTTATACACTGCCTCACGTGATCATCTAAAAAATAATAGATTCCAATGCCCCCATTTGACAGAGACCAAAACTGATGCTTAGAGAGATTGTGACTTACTTAGGAAATGAAGTGTCATAGCTAGTAAGTGGCAATTCCAGGGCCTCGGTCCTCGGTTTCCTGATGCTAAAGTCCAGTCCTACCCTCATCACCTAGGATGTGTATGGATAGCTGCCACACACACCCTCATGCCACCCGCACCCTAACCCACAATGAGCCCCTTCTCAGGTTTGACCCTAGAAAGGCGGCAATATGCAACGTGGTCCGGAACCCTGGCCCAGCAGCCAGGGGGTGAGTGGAGGTGCCTGCTGAGTGATGGGTCTTCGGGGAGGGCCGAGGATGTGGGAGGAACTCCTTGCTCCTGGGTGGCACAGACAGAAAGGGAGCAGGTGGAGCAGAGAAAGCCCGGTGCCCGGAAGGCTCAGAATGCAGGTGTGCCCACATTGGCAAAACCTCTCAAGCTGTTATGAAAAGTTGGGACTTACAAAGCAGATCAACGAGGGTGGGGTGGCTATTTGCTTCACAGCAGGAACTAATAAAGGCTGATTAACTGCACGGCCCATCCCCATCGGGAAAGAATTCTGTCTGCAGAGAACCCCAGACGTGCCACACCTGTCTGAGGGCAGCATTCCCCCTGCGCTCACAAGCTGACTTCTCGTGGAATTTTAGCAGAAACCCTCCCGCAGCAGCAGCAGCAGCTGCTGGCTGGCTGCTGCTTACTCTCGGGCTGTGGGGAGAGCTAGTTTTGAAGGCTGAAAACCATTCACAGGAGGGAAATGGTTCCAAAAAGTACACGCGTCTTTTTTGCAGGAGGCAGCAGTGAAATGGGAAAGGGGAGGAGGCAGATGAAGTGCTCTCCAGAGGCCTGACGCTTCACTACTTTTTCTAGGTGACTCTGTTAGTCCCTCCCTTTTCAGAAGGGAGCCCCAGGGTTCACTGTCTGAGAGGGTAGGACAGTGGTGCAAGGGCCTGTTGTCTCCCCACTGGGGGCAATCTGGGCATGTTCCCCTCCTCTCCGCCCCCCCCCCCCAGGCCAAAGCAGAGGCCGCTTCCTCCTCACAGTCTCACCTCAGAGGGTATAGGACACTGGCGGGAGAGGAGGAGGAGAGGACAGGCCTCCCAGCATGACTCTATGAAGGAGAGTGGGGTGCCCTGGACCACAGAGGAGGGAGACGTGGTCTTGACGTTTGGGGAGTAGCCAGATAAATGGAGAAAAGCTGAGAAAGGCATTGTTCTCTGAGGGAACCGCGTGGATCTAAGCAGGGAGGTGACTGCGCCTGTTTTGTCCAAGGAACATGAGAGCACAGGGGTTCTTTGGAGAGGGGAAGGGCTCAGCGACGCAGGGCCCAGAGATGCAGGGCCAGACTGAGGGGTCTGCACTTTATTCAGCGAGGAGCCACGGAAGCTTTTAGAGGTGCATAGAAGAGGGGGTGGGGGCTTCTTTTAAAGCCTGTCTGACGGATGTGTGTGGATGACTGGGAAGCAGGAGAGACAGAAGATGGGGAGTGGGGAAGTGGGGAGGTGGGCAGGTGGGCAGGTGGGCAGGTGGGCAGGTGGAGAGGGGAGGAGGTGGGGAGGTGGGAAGTGGGGAGGTGGAGAGGTGGGGTGGTGGTTCGGGTGCTGTGGCCATAGAGTCGCAGGCTGTCAGAGGAGCTGGGAGGCTGTAAGCACGCAGTTGGTCAATCCCTGGCTTCCTGGTGTGTGTCATCATTATTGTTATCACCTATTACTATCACTAGACAGTAAGTTAGCATTCCTATTCTTCCCTTGCCCCTTGGGAGGAAACTCGCCCCCACGACATTTTCTGGGTGTGGAGGCAGCTTCAGTCCCTGTGAGCCCGTCCCTCCTGGGAATCTGCCCCGCCAGCCCGAGCCCTGGGCCCTGCCTGGAGCCTGCGCAGGACAGGGTGGGGAGTTTGTGCCAGGGCCCGGCCCAGCCAGGGCTCGGTCAAGCTCGGGGCTACAGGTATTCCTGGCCCACTCGCACGGACTTGGCTGGCATCAGCTCTGAAGAAGGTGCCACTCCCTCTCACTCTGCTCCCCTGACTTCGCCTTCCAGAAGTCCAGCATCCGGTGAAGATCACATACGCTCAGTATGAGAAGTATCTGAAGGCGGACAACATGATCCGGACCACAGCCGTGTGCCAGGCCTCCGATGAGACCGAGGTGGTGGTGGAGAGGGACGTCATCCTGGACAACCCCACCCTGACCCTGGAGGTAAGGAGTGGGGAACCCATGAGCCACATCCCTCCCAGACCACAAGGAAGGCCCTTCCCTGGGAAAGAGGCAGAGAACTGGGGTCCAGCCTCTGCCAAATGGAACAGCCAAGAGATCTTTCTCAGACCAATATCCTCGCTCCTGAAGGGTGAGATAAACAGGCATATGGCCCTGTGGCTTCTTGGTTCCCTTTCTAGACGCACTGGGGTTACCAGCTGAGGAGTACCGGCTGGAGAGACTCTTCAGCTCACTCATACACTCACCCAGCCCTGAGCATCCGCTGGGTCCTGGGCCATGCCAGGCTCAGGACCCAGAGGGCATAGGGGCAGGTCCTGCCTGAGGGGTCCAGCCCAGTCTCAGACACATGTGCGAAGCAGATCAGAAATGGGCACAACCCACGTGCATCTCTCCACTCACTCTCCAGACCCCAGAGTCACCACTGGTAGACTCTTAGGAGCCAATTCTCATGCTCCCAGACTCTGCCATGTCCCATAGAATAAACCAAAGCCCGGGCAGGAGAAGGAAAGAGGCAGTTACTGCCAGCCCAGGGCTAGTCCTCAGGGCCCGGGACTCCCAGCCCAGGCCCTTTCAGAGCATCCAGGCTCTCCTGCAGCCACAGCAGCATCTTCTCAGCGGTTGGGAATGAGGCTGCCTCTGTCTTTGTTTGTGGTTACAAACCCTGCTCCTAGGAGCCCAGGCTGTGAGGCTCGCAGGTCTGCAGGAGATGCATGAGACCCCTCGGTCTCTTCCTCAGAACCAAACCCTACAATACTTGTGCTGACTCCAAGCCTCTTCCCTGCTCCCCCAGCCCCGGGCCCCTACCCACCTCGCAACCCAGGCTGGAGGCCACCATAGCCAGACAGCTGAGGGGTAGGGGCTGGCAGGTAAGGGCAGGGAGAGGGGATGGGGTCTTCCCACGAGGTCCCCCAGAGAGCCGCATGGATCAGGCGCCTGCGGTATCTGCCATCTGTCTGGACAGTTAGGCCTTTTTCTGTCCTATCACACTGCCATCAGGCTCCCAAGCCACAGATTTCTGAGGGCTGGATGACTGTGGCTGCCCTAGTCCCACCCCTGCCTGCGCTGCACCCTAGCTGAAGGGGTTCCTGACCTTAAACAGAGGTCGGGGGACCCTTTCACTGTCCTGGTTAGCCTGATGGGTGCTTCAGAATGAGCAGGCGATCCCCCACCTCAGGCACTAGGGAGCCAGTGGCTGGGTGTCCAGTTAGGGGAAAGCCGAGCAGGGCCTGTAACCTTGTATCCAGGCCCCACGACTTCTCAGCAGTGACCCCGAGGAAGTCCCTCATCCCTGCGTCTCAGTTGCTCCAACTGTGTCGTGGGGATAAGAAAATACTTCCTTGCAGGGTACCCTTTCCTCAGGGGAGACTTTCCTGGCCTCCCACCCCTCCCCAGATTAGGCCTGGCCCCTAGTTCAGCTCCCTCAGAGCCTGTGTCCTCTTGCTCCACAAGCAAGAGTTTGTCAGAGTTGGCGTTCCCCTCTCTTCGTGCAATTGCTTGGAGGGAGGCTCCTCCCACACATACACTCCACGAGAAGAGGTCCTCCCGGCTCCGGGCCCCTTGCTGTCTCCCCCAGCATATTAGCCGATAATCAGTGTCTGTAACACAGAAACACCCCTCTCCACTGGCACAGGGACCCTCGCTCCTGGCTTGCATTCTTATCCACCCACAGAGTTTTCATCGCCAGTCCCTGCTAGTCCCCTGCTTGCTCAGGACCCTCCTACTTCCCAGGGCGCTTCTAAGGGGAGCAGGTCCCTGTACACATGATGGACAGCTGAGCGCCAACTCCCGCTCCAGAGGCTGGGAGGCGAGGCTGGGCAGCAGCCCGTCAGCTATGAAAACGTTCTGCGTTAAAACGATCAGTGTTTAAACGAAGTTAGGTTTTCCCCATTATATTCCCTCACGCGATATCCTCCTCCTTTCTGATAGCATTATCTTTTATTCAACACTTTTGTGCTTATCGTTCGAATTTCCATATCAAGTCTTGAAAGAGCCCATAAAATCCTTAGAAAGGAACTCGGGCTGGAAATGTGCCATGGAGAACTTTCTTACTGAACCTTGTTAAAAGGTATCTGCTCTTCCTTCTCTCTCCTTTCATCTCCATCTGAATTTCCTCTCGGCGCGTTCTCTCCTCTGCTTTGGCCTCCAGAGAATCAAGACGTCCTTGTCTCTGTTGAATGAATCGATGCACAGCTCCCTGAGAGCACAGATTTCTAAACTCTTGAGAGGCGATCTACATAAAAGATAATAATTTGGGCCGAACTCCGGATCTTGTCTGGTCCTGGTTGGCCGTTAGCTTCTATTTCCAACACCCTTTCTTCCCATCCCTGGTCTCATCTGGTCCTTCCAGGCCCAGACAGGAGGGCGGGAAGGAAGGACTAGTTTCATCAGACGAGGAAGCTGAGGCCCAGTTGTGGCCACTCCTTGGCAGCACCACAGCTTTCGGCTTTGGGAACAAGCAGATCGTCCAAGATTGCTTTTCTGGCCAAAGACGGCACAGTGCTAGAGCCCTGTCCAGACCACAGCATGACCTAGGGGCAAATTCCGGGCCCAGAGGTTTAGAAGGGCATTACCAGGTGGGGTGTCATCAGAGAAGAGTGGCCTGAAAGGTGGTGAGGGCTGCTCCATGCGAGGGGGGCACGCGGCAGCCTCCTAGGAAGGGGGCCTCCAGGCTGGAAGGGAAGAAAGAGAACCAGTGAGCAGAGGTTCAAGAAAAAGACTGTTATTAAGTTCCGAACAAAATCTTTCCCAACCCTCAGAGCGGCCCACAGTGGAGCCAGGCTGTCGTCCTGGGAAGACGTAGTTGCCCTTCCCAGGGTGAACTGGAAAAGGGCCTGTGAACCCACAGGGAGGTTAAAGCCCTCCCAGTTCCCCCCTAAGCCTGTGTGTCCTGTCTGTAGGGGGTCCTAGCAATCTCCTAGAAACCCCTGCATGGATGTTGCTGGCACTTAGGAGGACTAACCAGGCAGTCCTCTCTGCCTTCATCCTCAGTGACATCTTCCCCATCACTAAGCCGCCCACCCAGCCCATCAGCTCTCAGTGAGTGGCGGCTGACTCACTCCCATCCTCTCTCCCCGCAGCTGCTGGACCAGGCCCGGATGCGGAAGCCCGTGAACGTGCAGATGCTCTTCTCCAACCCGCTGGATGAGCCGGTGAAGAACTGCGTGCTGATGGTGGAGGGGAGTGGCCTGCTGCTGGGCAGCCTCAAGATCGAGTGAGTCTCAGGCCTGGGGACCATGTGGGATGGTGGGAAGGGCCAGAGGGGGCCTCCCAGGCAGGGCACACAGAGGTTCTCTGGCATCAGAACTGGAGATCTGCCCGTCGGCACACACATTTGCATTTGGTTCGGGGTTCCCCAAACCTAAACTCCTGCAAAATCCGGGTCACCAGAGCTTGGAGCTGGTCCCGAGGGCTTAGCATATTTGGGAGATCAGAGAACCCCACCACCCCTGCCGATGGGTCCAGGGCTGGAGGGTCCCTGGCACCAGGCAGCAGCTAGAAGGAGCTAAAGAAGCGGTGACCTTGCCCAGCCCCCACCGGAGCAGGACTGGAGGCCACAGAGGCCTGTCCAGCCTGCGGTCTGTGAATGTCACCATCAACACTGATTTGTTCCCTTCCTCGACAGCGTGCCGACCCTGCGCCCCAAGGAGCGGTCCCGGGTACGTTTTGAGATCATGCCCACCCGGAGTGGCACCAAGCAGCTGGTTGCTGACTTCTCCTGCAACAAGTTCCCTGCGATCAAGGCCATGCTGTCTGTCGACGTGGCAGAGTGAAGGGCCCAAGAGGCCCCATACAAACTTGGGTACCACGGAGCAGGCAGGGCTCGCCTGTCCAGCCTGGGAAACCCACTCTGTCCCCCAAGGCTGCCTGAATGGGGAGCTCCAGCCTCAGCACACCCCCTCCCTTACTCCCAGGCTGGGCTGGCCCCACCCGCCCTGAGACGTGACCACTTTGCACGTCCCCTGGCTCTCTCTGTGGCCGCCTGCCTGTGAGCCCCTTGGTCCTGCTCAGCCCTCTCACCCATCCGTGCAGCAGGGGGAGTGGCACCTGACCCAGCGACTCTCTGGATAGATACAGGGAACAAGACGGTCTGGACTGTTTGCTGATCCCTAGCCTGCAGTTGGGACATTCCTGCTCCTCCCTCAGGCCCCTGTGGAGGGGAGAGGAGGGTTAGCCATCTGTCATGGCAACTCACACCCTTATACTCAAAATAAATGTTAAAAAGAGCACCATCGCACTGCACTGACTCCGTACGACTGCTGCTTCGCCTGAGGTGGTGGGGAAGGAGACAGGGGCTGGGCCCGGGTCCTTCTGGAGAAGAGGTGACCTCGGGAAGACTTGCTCTCTGTGTTCCAACAAGAGGGCTTGTTCTGTGTGGCTCCAGGTGCAAAACCAGGGAGCTGTTTCAAGTCAGTTTAGGAAAACTTCCTAATATGATGTTCACATCTAGGTTAGGCCGCCCCGGGAGGGGGCTCCTGGCCACGCAGGCTTCCAGAGCTCAGGGCCCTCACAGGTGTCACAGTGAGAAGACTTTAGCAGAGCAGGTCCTGTGGTGGCCTGGCCTCGGCTCACGTGAGCTCTTTCCTCCTGGTGCCACACTCCCCCTCTGGCCCCAGGAGAGAATGTGCCGCTTCCGGTGGCCTCAGCATGGCTAACGCAGCGGAACATTCCCTGCCTTCGCACAGGCTCTCATGGTTCCTCAGTCTTTGCCCCTTGAAGTAACTCCGAGCAGACCCCATAGCTTTCCTGTTGCTTGTGCTGGCGGGTCCCATTTTGGCAATCCTACCTCACTTTCTGAATTTAAGGGACCAGTCCAACCTCATGTCCAGCTCAAAGCTCCTGCCCTCTGCTCAGCGGGGCCTGGCTCTGGCTGGCAGAAGGCTCTGTCCTGGTTCCTCTGCTTCCTTCCCTTCTCCCATGGGCCACCTGCTCCTTCAGAGGCAGAGCAGAGAGAGAGGGAATTAGGAGAAAAACGCCCGAGGTCTGTTTCACCGGTGCTCATGCAGCATGGCCAGCGGTGCCCCTATGTGGCCGGCGTGTAAACCAGGCTTTCTGCACCACATGTTCCCTGATGCCCCTCAGCGTCAGCCCCCAGAGGTTCACCCATCACCTCCCACTTGCACTGGAAGTCATGGTGCTTTCATGATGCTGGAGCCCACTTACCTTCCCTGGGGTCCACTGCCCATGGGAGCTCATACCTCGTTGCCTCGCCAAACAATGGACGAGCGGCTGCCCCAGTGGCCCCCCCTCTCCTCCTCCTGCATCTTGACGTGCTCCAGCCCCAGCTTCCCTTCTCCAGGATGCCCCTGGGGGCAGCCAGCACAGGGACCTGAGCCATCACCTGCCCTGCGCCCAATGTCAAGGCTCTCCCAGCAGCTCCGGTGTCCGCACGCAGCTGGGCACCCCGTCTCTACGCAGGGCCCCCCCCCCAAGAAGGGCAGTCTTGTCTCTCATCTTGAAGCCTCGCCGCTCTCTCCTATGTTCTCGGGGCCTCCCTTGCTTGACTTGGCCTGGAGATGAGGTGCTCCACTGTCCCTCAGACACGGCACCCGTTCCCATCGAGGAGGGTGAGGGTGAAATAGACTTCTGTGCTGCTTTCCGAGAGAAAGAAAGGAATCCAGAGGTTTCCATTTCCTCCCATCCCTGTGAGGCCTGCCCGGCACCTTCATTCTCTCAGGCTTCCGCCTTGTCAGCCGGCATTTCCTGAATGCTTGCTTAGTGCCAGGCTCTGGGCTGCACACGGGCTCCAAAGAGATTAAAAATCAACAGCAGCGTGATCCCTGCCTGCGGGTGTCTGCTCTCGAGAGCGATTCCTACGGTGTGACATTAAAAATTCATGTGGCGTTTTTCATCAACCCCAGGCACATGCGTCTTATATCTAATAACACTCTTCCACCCAGCGTGGGTTCTGAAGAATTTTAGCAATAAAACAAAGAAATGGCAGGCAGAGGCCCAACACTGCATTATTTCTAGTAGAATTGAAGTTGGAGGCTGCAGCATAGTGTGAGATGCAAGGGGGCCTGCTAGCTGAACCCCAGAACAGGAGGCTTGGATTAGGGTATGTACTCAGGTGTCACCGCAGGGAACCCCAGCATGCCAGGGTCCTAACCAAGGTAGGCACTTACCTCTTTCTTGTGCAAGAGCCGAAGGAAGCCGTCCAGGAACCCAGGCTGCTTGGTCTTAAGAGTCTGTCATCTCCTCTTGTAATTTCCACCTTGTGGTTCCAGGTGGCTATTCCAGCTCAGGCAAAATGTCCCCAGTCAACCCAGCAAGAAGGAATAGATGGGCACCCTCTTTCCCACTAAGGGGACAATCTGAGAGTTGAAAGTTAAAACGATACATTTCACTTCTGCTCACATCCCCGTTGGCTGGAACTTGGTGGTGTGGCCAATCAACTTCCCAGGGGAAGTTGGGGAATGTGGTCATTAGCTTGGAGGACGTTCATCCAGCCAATAGTCAGGGTTTCAATCGCTATAGAAATAAGGAAACTGGGTATTGGGGTAACCAGCAGCCTCCATTACCCTGACCCACCAAGACGTGGGCCATGCAGGCCTAGGGTGGCTCTCTTCTCCTTGGCAGCAAAAACACCCACAGGAACTGGGAGACCCTTGAGCCAAGAGCAGCAAAGGTGAAGTTGAGTCACACACGCACACACCTAGTTATTCCTCCCAAATTATTCCACAAGGTGAGCCCCACCACCTGCCTAGGGGCAGAGAGAAGCTAGGGACATGCCTAGTGGGGAACTGCTCCTTGTGGTAATCAACAGCATGATCAGCCTTTTCCCACAACTGGTCTTGGCATCCTTAACCCACTCCTTGCTCCTTCCAAATCTCCTGCCTCAGGGACCATCTCTGGAGCCTCAGGTATGTTCATCTGAAAATATCCTCACGGGGCAGAAGTCTGCCCTTTGAAACTGCACGAGTGTTTGGAACCAGGCAGATGTCACCTGGATCCCCGCCTGGTGGGAGCTCAAAATGAGAATCAAACAAGGCAAGACATAGAATGCATCAATTAGATCCTTGGGAGTGTCAAGATGGAGTTAGAAGTACAAGAGAGTTGCTGGGCGTGACGCCTATGAAAAAGTAAGTGGCAGCAGAAATAGCGTGTAAGCCTTCAGACCATGACACAGGTCTGCCACCTGTGGAAGGAGAGACAAAGCAGAAGGAAAGAGGATTGGGAAGAAGAGCCCAGGTGCCGCCCTGAGAAGCTGGGGCCTGCAGTACAAAGGTTCCCGCACAGGTCACCCTGGGCAGCGATGGCTGGGGCTGCCCTGGACCACCATGGCCTCGGCTCGAGAGCTGAGTCAGGGCTTGGACGTGCTGCAGGTGCCCTCTGTGCAGATCATCGGCACCTGAGTTTCATTGAAGGGAGCACTGAGCAGCACACCTTCACTGCCGACACACTGACCCTGAAGGCAAGCCTGAGCAGTTTGGGAACTCCTCGAGGACAGAGCCCAGGCATCCATTCCTCCCTCTTTAACCAGGAAGAGTATTTACATGGTGCACACGGGAGGTCTGATGCATGAATGTGTGTGTTCAAGCGTGCACTTGTACCCAGGACTCCTTTGAAAGGACAATGTGATTCATGGGAGCCCCTGCTATTTGTTGTTTTAACTGTCCATCTTATTGGGTCCCGCCCTCACACATTTGAAGAGACGACGCAATTCAATATACAGTTAGACCCTGCCACTTGTGCCAGGCCCTACGCCAAGCATTTACATGCAATACCTGACTGAATCCTCCCAACAAGCCTCATGTCACCCATGTCACCAGTGAGGCTCAGACATGCTATCTGTGCGAGACCACAGAGCCACGAGGTGGAGAAACTGGGGTTCAGACCCTTCTCTGAAAGTCCAAAACCTTCAGAGCCAAAGCCACGGGGCTAAGGTGTCAGATGCTCTCGGTGGCCTACAGCCATTTCTCCTCCTTCCTTGCTCATCGAGTCCCGGTTTCCTCTGTTGTTCAGTGCCAACTGGTCTAAACGAGCCGTTTTCAACCTTTTTCACCTCATGGCGCACATAAACTAATTACTAAAATTCTGCGGGACACCTAAAAATATTGCCCATCTGACCAAAAAAAAAAAAGTAGTTATGATTTTGATTCATTCACACAGGAAAGCAATTGTTGGGTTGAATGTCATATTTTTTTATTTGACAATTTAAACAAAAAGAGGTCCGTGGCCCTGACTAAATAGTCTGATATTGCATGTTTTAAAAATTCTTGTGGCACTCTGGTTGAAAATCACTGGTCTAAACCCATCCGCCATCTGATAATATTGTCCTCTTTTGCCAGTGATTTCTTTGAAAGTAAATACTAAGGAGTGTGAGTGCTGGATCGTATGGAAGGGAGTGTGTTTAATTTTGTAAGAACCTACCAAGCTATCTTCCTGCGCGGCTGTACATCTTGCATTCCCACCAGCAATGTCAGAGAGTTCCTGTTGCTCCGCATCCTCACCAGCATTTGGTGCTGCCAGTGTTCTGGCTTTTAGTGACCCTAATAGGTGTGTTGTGGTATCTCGTGGTTGTTTTAATTTTCACTTCTCTTATTACATATGATATGGAGCATCTTTTCATATGCTTGTTTGCTGTTCATCTTCTCTGCTGAGGGGTTTATTAATAATATCGTTGGTCTATTTTTAAATCAGATTGTTCTCTTCTTGGAGCTTTGAAAGTTTTTGCATATTTTGAATACAGTTCTTTATCAGGTATGTCATTTGCTAATATTTCCTTCTAGTCTGTGGCTTAACTTTTCATTCTCTCAATAGTGTCCTTTGTAGATGAGAAGTTATTAATTTTGATGAAGTTCAGTTTATTAATTCTATTATGGATCATGTTTTTGGTGATGTATCTAAAAAATCATTGTTAAGCCCAAGGTCATCGAAGCTTTCTGTTCTGTTATCTTCTAGAAGTTTTACAGTTTTGCATTTTACATTTAAATCTGTGATTCATTTTGAGTTAATTTTTGTGAAGGGTGTAAGATCTGTGTCTAGATTCATTTTTTTGCATATAAATGTTCCAACTCCATTTGTTTAAAAAACTATCTCTGCTCCATTATATCATCGCTCCTTTGTGGGTCTGGGCTATACCATTCCATTGATCTATTTGTGTATTATTATTATTATTATTATTATTATTATTATTATTATTTTGCCAATACCACAATGTACTGACTACTGTACCTTTATAATAAGTCTTGAAGTTAGTCCTTTGATGTCATCCTTCTCCTTAAACATTGTGTTGGCTATTCTGAGTCATTTGCTTCTCCACATAAAGTTCAGAACCATTTTGTTGAGGCCCACAACATAACTCAATGGAATATTGATTGGGATTACATTGATTCTGTAATCAAGTTGGGAAGAACTGACATCTTGACAATATTGAGTCTTCCTATCCAGGAACTTGGGATATCTGTCCTATATTTAGTGCTTTGATTTGTTTTTTCATTAAAGTTTTGTGGTTTTCCTTCTGTAGAGCCGGTACATATTTTTTTAGAATTATACCTATTTCACTCTTATGGGTGCTAAAATAAGCAAAATTTTTATCCCAAATTCCACTTGTTCATTGCTGGGATATTGGAAAGTGATTGACTTTGTCTATCAACCTTAAATTCTGCAACCTGGCTATACTAGCTTATTAGCTGTGTATTTCCTTTCCCTACATGGGAGGCTAGTGAAGGCTCCTGTTGGGTATTTCCCTCCCCCTGGTCAGCTAGACTCTGGCAAAACTCCAGCAGGTTCAGCTCTAGTAAAATAGTTTCCCCTGAAGTCAGACCTTGTTAAGAAGAACGGAATGCTCCGGGGTATTTTTAAATAGCTGCTTACCTCTGACCCCCGCCTGAAGCATGAGGGGATTTGGCTCTGATTTTCACTGCGAGGACTGGATAGGGCTCCTGGAGGTAAACTCACAAACGTGTCGGGGCTCCTCTGGGACGGGGTCCCCATGGAGTTTTTAACTCTCAGACTTGTCCACACTGAGCCTCCAGCAATCTGTCAATCACGGTTCAGGTTTCCCTCCTCTGCACGGGTTCCCCTGGCGGTCGCTGCTCCTGTGAGCTGGATTCTCTGGACTCGCCTGTCAGTCCCTTCGATTCAGGGGCAGGAGTTTCCTCTATGGCCTCACTTCTCTTGCAGCTCCAAGAAGAGCTGTTGGTGTCTCAATTCGTTCAGCTTTCTACTTATTAGGAGAGAGTGGCAACTTCCAAGCTTCTTACATGCTGGAAACCAGAAGTCTATTCTAAGCATTTTATACGTGTTTATTGATCCTTTCGACACTCCTTTGGGGCAAGGATGAAAATTATCTTTATTTTACAGGTGAGGGAGTTAATTAGGTCACAGGAGAGTTAGTACATGCAGCATTGGTGCCCAGGCAGACTGGCTCTCGTGCCTGACCTCTAGGTTATGCAGTGCAACCTACACAGATTCTAAGAAGGTATCCAGTGATAAATGCCATCACAGGTTTGCAAAGAGACAGGGAAGTCAGTGATGCGGAAACTAAAGGAAGTCTGTCTCTGCTACGGAGCCCAGCCCTCCAGAGGCATTCTTGGATGCACCTCACAGCCTACTTTCT
The DNA here is from genome assembly GCA_004026665.1 of Murina feae. Taxonomy (NCBI): domain Eukaryota; kingdom Metazoa; phylum Chordata; class Mammalia; order Chiroptera; family Vespertilionidae; genus Murina; species Murina feae. Next base: position 14,651 of record PVJC01003171.1, read on the forward strand.
TCGTTATGCTTTGTCATGTGCTCCCATTTCTATGCTGAAGAGATGCCATTGACAGGGAAATTAAGAGTCCCTCTTCCCAGAAGCAGCCTCTGCTTCCTGCTTCACCCATCCTGCTTCTGGCTGTAGGCCACCCCTTCTCCCAGCTTTGACCACACCTGCCTAGGAGCCAGCCTCAAGCACCTGGATTCAACCAGCATGCCCTGGGGCTTGTCCGGTAGTAGGGACTCATCCAGCCATTATGTCACTTCTCCTCCAAGTAACCTTCAATGGCGGACATCATTTGCCCACCTTGTACCAATGGGGAAACGGAGGCTTAGAGAGGGTTCTCTCCATTTTCTGCTCTCACACTAGCTTTCACATACTTTATAATAGCCTGCAGCACTTTTTGGAATCACTTGTTTATCTGTCAATGACTGCCAATCTACAGGGTGGAGACAGGCAAATTTGCATAAAATGATTTCTTGATATCACATTATAATATATAATATGTTCAATGATATTACATGATAAGTTCAATGTGCTTGAATTCTTTTTTGTTGTTGTAGTTAATCCTCATCCGAGGACATGTTTCCATTGACTTGTAGAGGGAGTGGAAAGAAGGGACGGACAGAGAGAGCACGCCACCCCAAGCAGAGCTAGGAATTGAACCTGCAACCCAGGTAGGTGCCCTTGACCAGGAATCAAACCTGCTACCTTTTGACACATGAGCCAGGCTCTCTAACCAGTTAGCAACACCAGTGAGGGCAAATGCTTACATTTTTTCTCTTCTTCTTCTCCTTCTCCTCTTCCTCCTCCTCCTCCTCCTCCTCTTCCTTCTTCTTCTTCATGTCGTGACTGGGAATTGAATCAGTGACCTCTAGGTGCATGGGACAGTGCTCAACCAATTGAGCCACACTGGCCAGGACCAGGCTTGAATTCTTACACAGCATAACTTGTTATGCTATGCAAAACTGCATGAAATTAGAGTGTTAACATGGCAATTTCATTAATCCTGCATGCTGCCTCGAGTGATCTGTGTCTCTGATTTTCACTGAATAAACCTCCACCTTTAGCATGCCTCCGAAGATGTAATCAAGGAGTTTTAATCTGGAACAAAATAAAATAATGTCACTTATGTATTCAGATTTCATGGCCACTGTGTAGCAAATTACCTATCCCCTCTTATAAAATAAAAAATTCTAAATATATTCAGACACATTTATCAAAATATCTTATACAGATATAGTCACAGCATAAAAAGTAATACATAGCATATAAGAGAGTGAAAAAATAGGCAGTCCCTCTCCCCAGCCCCTCTGGCACTCTTCCCCAGAGGACACTCAAGTTCTCCGTTTGGAGTGTGCCCTTCCCAATATTTCTGGGCCCTTGAGGGATGAGAGTGAGGTGCCTCCTACTAGCTCCATTGTGGGAATTACAGGCTTTTGTAAAGTCATCTAATGGCCAGTGCTTCAGACTGAAGACCCCGCCTGTGAGGACTGGGGGCGTAACTCTACAGAAAGACTTTGGTGTTTTTGTGTCTGACATTGACCATGCAACTCGCTGATCCTGGAAGATGTCACCTCCCAGAGTGACCAAGCCATTAAGTTCCATGGCCAAGATTCCACTGAGTCACACATGACTAATGAGCCCCTACTGTGACCAGGGGATCTGTGCTTTCTGGAAGTCTGTCATCATGGGGAGACGGGGAGATGGGAGTGCATGTGAGAAGGTAGATAACAAAATGAGTAATCAAATAAATACAAAATACAAATTCAGGTAGTCATTAGTACGGGGATGAATAAAAGTCAGGAGGGGGGATGTGTTGGGGCGGGCAGCCCCTCTAGTAGGTGATATTCAGGTAGAAACTTGACATGAACTATGAGATCAAGCCATGTGCAGATCTAAAGGACTGAGTTCCAGGAACATGGGCAAGGCCGTGAGGTGGGAGGTGTCCCCAGTGTGCACGCAGAGCAGAAAGGGAGCAATGTTCCTGTAGTGGAGCAGGGCGGGCGAGAGTAATCACAATGAAGACAGAGACATGACAGGGCCTTGTAGGCTACATTAGCTTTTATCCCGCATGAGATGGGGAACCCCAGGGGGGTTCCAGCAGGGAAGTGACAGGATCTGACTTGTGTTTAAAAAGAAACCCTCCAAATGTAACTTGGTGCAGCAAGATAACAGTATAGAGGAGGTTCCTGAAAAAAAGCTAAAAGTAGAACTGCCATATGATCCAGCAGTTCCAGTTCTGGGTATCGAGCCAAAGAAAACAAAACACTAACTTGGAAAGATATATGCACCCCTATGTTCACTGCAGCATGATTTATAATTGCCAAGATATGGGAACAACCTAAGTATCTATCGATGGATACGTAGACAAAGAAATTGTAATATATATATATATATATATATATATATATATATATATATATATATATATTATTCAGTCATTAAAAAAGAATGAAATCTTGCCATTTAAAACAACATAGATAGCTCTCCAGGGCATTATGCTAAGCGAAATAAGTCACCCAGAGAGAGACACATACCATATAGTCTCTCTTATATGTGGAATCTAAAACAGGCAAACAAACAAAAACAAGGTCCTAGACACAGAAAACAGATTGATGATTGCAGAGGTGAGGGGCGGAGGGGCTGGCAGGGGCAGGAGTAGGAGAAATGGGTGAAGCGGGTCCAAAAGGTAAAAAGACAAATTAAGACTAAAGACAGTACCCTCTCGTTCTGGCAGGCAGTCCAGTGAGGAGGCTGCTGTAACCACTCAGGTAAAAGGTGACAGTGACTCGGACCAAGATGGTAGCAACGGGTTGGGTGAGAAGTGATAGAGAAGGCAGAACCCACCAGACATCCTGAGGGACTAGGTGGGATGTGAAGAAAGGAGTCACTCAGCGGGTGCAGACACCTTCAGCCTGAGCAGTTTGGTGACTCCAGGTCCCAGGGAACACAGCCCTGTGGTTCTCCCTCCACTAGCTGCGCCCTGGGGGCTGTGAAGTGGACGCTCTTCATCTGCCCCTCCAGGCTCACGCTGGCCCCCCTCAGCTGCCTCGCTGTGTCTGACTCCCTCACTATTGTGCCGGGCCCCTGGCCTAAGCCTGAGCATCTTCGCTGGTCCGGGTCCCAGGTTCTCAGAGCTCCACACAGTCCTGCAAAGAAAGAGCAGGTTTCAGAGGGAGAGGGAGATGGAGGCCCAGCTGGGAGGCTACAGCAATCAGGGAGGACTTCTCAGCAGAACTGGCCTTGAAGGGTGTTAAGATTTCCTCATTTTAGGCAAAGGGCTGTGGACCCTGGAGGGGGGAGACATGAGAAGGGAAGATGTGTTACCAAACCTGAGGGCCATGGGGCTGGAGAGACAGACGGACAAGGACTAGGAAAAGCCAGACATTGACTGGCCACAGTTAACTTCAGAATGGAGCAGGGAAAGGGGCCCTGTGGCAGGTTATATTTCCCAAAACTATAACAGCCCTGGTTCCGTATGCTCTTCCAGACTCAATCAGAGTGGAACCCAGTTCCCTCTCCTCTCCAATGGCTCTTTGGAGACCATCCTGATGAACACCATGCAAGTAAATGGTGCCACGTGGCGTCCGATGCGTCATGAAGGACAACCTGGCTCCTGCCTGGCCCGCTGCCTCAGGACACTCACTTCGGACCCAGCCTCTGTGCAGGGAGAATGGTGGGCCCCACGGAAAAGTCTCCCGTGGGTGTGCCCGCTGAAGCCCAGCCAAGGGTCCTGCCACCGAGCAGAATCAACCGCCAACCACGTGAGCAGACGAGCTCCAGGTTGCTTCAGCCCCAGACACTGAGTTACATCGAGTCTTCGAGCTGAGGCCCCAGACACCACATAGCTGAGGCAAGCCATCCCAGGTCTGAAGTCCTCGCTCATAGGAACAGTACGTGGGTGTTTTATGCCACAAAGTTTGGGGGTAGTTTGTTATGAAACAATAGTACCTGGAACAAGTTCCAACACATGTCAACCTGATTTCCCAGTGTCATTCATTTCTCCCTATTATTTCCAGGGTTATCAAGGTCTATATAGGCATTATACATAGCCATTAAAGTTAATGATAGCCTCTTCTGTAAATATTATTTTATTATTGTTCCCCACTATGCTCGGCTGGTGCCTGATTGTTGGGGAGGCAGACACCCCACCCAGGGCAGGGACAAGCCTCGTGATCTGTTTAAGAATAGAGTTTCCTCTTCTCAATGCTCTCTCATGGTCAATGATGCACCCGCTCATCATGAAGGAAGAGAACCTGGAGACTCCAGGTGACTCTGGAGGGAGGAATGTGACCAGAGCTAAGGGGTTATCTGCCATCTGGGACTCCCAGGTCAGTCCTGTCCCAAAACAAGCCCCTTTAACTATCCATGCGTCCATCAGTCATCTATGCATCTACTCAGTCAACCACGCCACCTTGAACACCTACTAGGTGTCAGGCTCTGCTCTGCACACACAGGGGTTCATAGCCTCATGGAGTTTACATCCTAATGGGGAGCCAGACAGAAGCAGATAAACAAGCAAATAAATTACTGGCAGGCTGTGATAAGTGCGATGAAGGTCGACTCGGGTGCTGTCCTGGGGCATAGTAGGCTGCCGTCCCCTGTGGCCAGGGAAGGCCTTTCTGAGGAGAGACTGGTGTCCATCCACTGAGACCTGAGGGAGCCAGGCATGGCGGACCTGTCTGTGAACAGTGGAAACTGTGTCTGGCTGGATCGAGGAGAGGAAAAGCAACGAAAGGACATCAGGAGACTCACAGACTAAGTGGTGAACTTGAATGATCAGGCTCAGAAAGTGGACTGGAGCAAAGAGTGGCCACGCAGCCAGCATCCCAGTCAAAACTGCATTACAAAAGCCCATGGAGAGACTACATTACTGCTTGATCTCAGAATACTACGGCACTAGAATTCATGATGGCCACCAGAAGCATCCCCATTGCCCCCCGGAACGGAGTCCCCATTTTCCCTACTTCTTTTTGCCACCATCTCCCAATTAAAAATTCCAGGTGAACCCTGGCTGGCGTGGCTCAGTGGTCAGCGTGTCAGCCTGCGCACCAAAGGGTCACAGGTTGGATTCCCAGTCAAGGGCACGTACCTGGGTTGCAGGTTAGATCTTGGCCCTCGTTGGGGCACACACGGGAGGCAATCAATCCATGTGTCTTTCTCACATCGATGTTTCTCTCCCCCACCCCACTCTCTCTAAAATAAAAACAAATCAATGGAAATACATCCTCAAGTGAGGATTAATTTTAAAAATTCCAAGTGAAAACTTGGGCTGAGCCTAAGTCATGGGACTATGCTCCTGCTGCAACAAAGCCTGGGAACTGGGGACGAGATTCCTGGATCGGCAGCAGTCACCCCAAGACTATGAGGCAACAAGCATAAAGGAGAAAGCCATCAGCCAGGAGAGCAGCACCGGCAGCTTGAAGGAACGAGGTGTTTGATGGCAGCCAGTCGATAGACTGTCTAATTCTGGGCATTTTGTTAAATAAACAATAAAGGTCTTTGGAACTGTAGCCACTCCAGGCATGCCTTGTTTTATTGCACTTCGCTTTATTGTGCTTCACAAAGGTTGCAGTTTTTAGAAACTGAAGGCAAGACCCTCCACCAGCAAAAAGATTTCGACTCACTTTATGGTGATACTCACTTTATTGTGGTGCTCTGAGCCAAACCCGCCGTCTCTCCGAGGGGTGCCTGTGGGGTCAGAGATCCTACACCTGCAGCAAAAGCACTGCCAGTTGTTATGGAGGGAGAGCAACACGTGCCCTGTAATTTCTGTCTAAGGTGACTGTGTTCTAATGGGGGGAGGGGGAGGGCAGTAAGCTTTCTCAAACTCTTCTGCAAGTCAGGATCGACCGGGGTGCTTGTTAACATGTAGATTCCCGCAACCCCTCCCCCAAAGACGCTGGCACAGAATCACGAGGCACATGGACTTTTATGGCATCCAAATTCATCTAGGCAGCCCACTGGGCGTGCTCGGTGAGCTCTGCCAGCACAGGTGCCCTGGTTCAGAGGAGCAAACCCAAGCCTGCTCCACTTTCTCTGAGTCCCAGCTTCCCCTCTGCAAAATTAAATGTGCTGTGGTTATGAAGGGGCTAGCAGTGCCAGGCACCGAAACAGTACGCATAATGCTATTTATTTATTTTTTTAATGTATTTCTTTATTTCAGAGAGAAAGGAAGAGGGAGAGAGATAGAAACATCAATGATAAGAGAGAATCATTGATTGGCTGCCTCCTGCACGCCTCCCACTAGGGATTGAGCCCGTAACCTGAGCATGTGCCCTTGGCCAGGATCGAACCTGGGACCCTTCAGTCCGCAGGCCAATACTCTATCCACTGAGCCAAACCAGCTAAGGCCGCATAATGTTGTTTAGAGCACCAGACCGCTGAGGGTCCCGGCTCTGCCTCTCACGGCCTGATGACTGGGAAAATTATTTCAAGCCTATGCCTCAGTTTCTTCCTTTGCACAATGCAGATACTAACAGTGCCCACCTCGCAGAGCTGGGATGAGCAGCGAGTTCATCACGTTGAGCGCGTAGGACAGTGCCTGGCAGAGAGCACGTGTTCGCTGAAGGTCAGCTTTCACAGCTGTTGCCAGGGTCAGTCACTGGTCAGAGCACCATCTTAGTCCGAGGGGTTCCCCACCCCACAGCCCCCGCGTTGGAGAGCACCAGGGAGGACACTATCATTCGCCTGGGGGTCATTGGGAGGACTTCTGGGAGACGTGGGACTTGACTTCCCCTTTGGTCAGAAGTGGTTAATCAGGGCGGAGTCTGTGGCACCAGGGAGAGACCTAGGCTGAGGCTCAGCTCAGCTCTGAGGATTTGCCTAGAACGGAGCAGAGGCCCACATCCCTGGGGCATCACAGGGAGAGCATCAAGGTGCGTGTTAAGGAAAGACCCAAGGAGGCTCAGGGCTGGGGACAGCCTGCCGCAGTCTTAAAGATCACCAACAGAGGGAGACCTAGACCAGAACAGCCTCCAGAGTTTAGCAATAAGCGAACGCCTGGCTCGGGAAGCCAGCCAGATGATTTCAATGCGCTCTCAAAACTTCAAACCAGCGCCTTGGAAAGCACATTAAAAGCCCTGGGAGCTTGTGATAACCCAGCGTGGGGGGAGGACGAGGAGGGGAGCAGAACGTAGCTGGGTATCAGACACTTCAAATTCTCTGGGCCTCGCCAGTCACTAGTCCCAGTCCCTGCTGCACTCTGAACTGACTCTGGCATCTGACAGTACTTTCCTTTGTCCAGTAGTTCTC